>DWJN01000235.1:0-27696 GCA_018248895.1 Carystus phorcus
TCCAGTAGTTCCTGAGATTAGCCCGTTCAAACAATCAAACAAACAAACTCTTCAGCTTTATATATTAGTATAGATTTGTATTGTATTATTTTGAAATACAAATGAGATTTGTTTTTTTACAATAGTGTTTTCGTGCATGCTTGAATGATAAATTTATATTTTGTTTTTATTAGATATTAAAATTTTACGACTTATTCAAATAATTGTAATTACTATTAATTACTATACAAATGTATGTTTTCTAACAACGAAATATTAATATTCTTTTTACTTTGATTTAGACAAAACTTTAAGAAATTTTCAGTAAAAACAAAAAGAGTCTTTGTAGATTCGAATTAAAGAAAAATATTTAGTTATAATTTTGAAAAGAACATGGTAAAATAGCTGTGAAGCAATATTCTAATAAGTCTGAATTTTTTTTGAGCCTATGAAAATCTATCATGTCGAAACTATAATAATGATTATATATTGTCAATACGTCATCCACTCTACTTCAACGAAATATTGTTGCTAAAAACAATTCTATTATTTCGTTTCAGTTTAAGGTGTAGCTATAAAAGTTCTATAGATTTTTCTAACCCTTTTTAATTGCCGGGTCGGGTGATCCCTTGTATTGTAACGTGGTTGCGTTTGCACAAAGCTATTCATTTCGACCCGCTCGGCAAAGATTGAAATTCCGTACGAATACCCGTTTATTTTTAAGGTTTTCCTATAAAGTTAAAAGTACATAAACAATTGCCGTCGCTATAATCCTGTTTATATAGCTAGAGCAACGTACGCGTATAACTTCAATACAAAATACAAGCATTAAAAATAGCTTAATGCAAAATCAGGAAAAGAAGTTTAATGATACTTTCAGAAAACGAATTAGTTAACATTTTAAAGTTTCGAAATACCTTTCGGTACAGCTCACAGACGAAAACGAGTTCTTTAAATTCTTACTTCAAAGGAATGGAAATAAGCGAATATTATTCTCAAAAATTTCGCCTGATAGACGCTAGACGGAGCAGCAAAGAATAGAAATGCGTTCAGAATATATGTCACTATTGAAATATATGAGGTAATAATATTCCATGCGTCTTTGTTATTTTATTGCTGCTGTCACATCAAATACACCTTTATCGTTGTAAAGTAACTGAACTTCAACCTAAATCGAAATTAAACTACCGGTTCTAGTTTTCATTTATACTGACATAGAAAGATGTCAGTATATGTTGTTTGTTTATGTGACAATTACGTTTACCATTTTATCATATTATTATAATATTATGTACCTACTAACATTCTCATGATATTTCTTCATTTCTTCTCGATGTTAAATTATCTTTCCGAAACGGTGGTAGAATCAAGATCTTTCATGAAATGAACTTTAGTATACTCTCAAACCCATCGTCTTATAATCTCATATCAACGTTTAGTTTCCAATGTGAATTGTTAACTAACGACATGAATTATATTTTGTAACCAATATCGAAAAGAAGGAGAAGGTTCTCAATTCGGTTGTTTTATAACAAGTTTTACCACGTCATTACTTGATTTCATTTTTTCTTTTTCTTTTCAAAAGGTGGTTTTCAAAATGAGAGCATTCAAATTTGAGCGAAATCTGACGAGTACTTTTTGAGTTATCCCTAATAATGCGCTTTTACTTAATACGTAACTAAATATCGATACATATGACTTCGGAATCGGAATATTTAATACGGCGTATTTAACGAAGGCCATTTTCTTCTTTTGTACACGGACTTAGCGATTATTTAAAGCGACAGTTCTTAAAACATATATTTATAGGCTCAGGTCAATCATCTTACAATGTCAGTTCGTTGTTGAGGTCATTACGACATGAATTATGAATGGAGCAACATCGCGTCCATCTGCGTAGCGGCCACTATAGGCCGCATTGTTATGCAGATTGCCACCGGACGTCCCTCGCGCTCGGGGCATTCTCCTCAATATAGTGCTTGTAAACAACTATACAACACTATATACTATTAGTTATGTTTAAATGTACAGTCAATTTCCGACGTCTCTTGACAATGTTCGTAAAACTTCGAAATAATTTATTCACGTCTCATCCTTAGGGAATATCAGCTGCGGGGTAATCGATCAAAGTATGTCGAGAGTAAGGGACAAGATGGGGCCCACAAAGTGAAACCACCAGCAAAATACAAACCTTCGTCTTCAACGATATACCTCTTAACACACTACAAGTTTAGGAAATTGTATGCACACGTTGATGTTATTTCATAATGAGTACATTCATTGATTTAATTATAAATGTTACAAATACGTAATTTATACTATAAAGTATAGAAACTAACAGCCAATCAGCTTATTGATAAAGAGTTACCGTCGGCCTTGGACATCGGTAACACCTAGGGCACAGTCATAAGACCAAAATGGGAGCCAGAAACCTTTGTTATTACTGGCTCTCGGACACTGCGGTCAAAACTGATTGGAATATATTATGATTACAGTTTGCAGACATGTTAATTAAAATGTATGCAAATATAAATAATTACGTAGCCAAATACTTAAATGTATGAAATAAATAACAATTTGCAAATGGTTGACAATATCACTCATTCACCTCCCATTGATGCTCTGTATTGTCCAACTTTGATCAATCACTTACGATTACAGACTACCACAAATGAGCAGTTGTTGAACATTTTACAATAATTACCGTATTATAGCGATATGTGAATGCTAGCAATCAGTTCCACACTTGAGATGCAAACTACGTGTCCAAACCGTAATTCTCCAGAGACGACGTAGCAGTCGGCATGGCATTACCCTACGTTCTGTATTTGAACTTTATTCGAACACGATGTCCAATGGTGTGATCGCTAGTTGACAAGTTTGTATATTTTTATTGTTCTTCGACAGATGTATGGCCGTCCATTTTACCGGAATATTAAGTAGCCTATGTGCTATTCCAGACTAAATGTCTGTCTGTGCCAATTATAATTCAGTACCTACCTATATTTTAATCATATCTAAGTGTATCGTTTCGCTTCGACAATACCTAGCCTTAGTATGTACCCAAACTGGCAACAATTTTATTGCTATTCATTTTATTTATTGCTATTTTTCAATAGAAATCATATAAATTAAATAGATACGTAAAAATGTGATAGGTCACATTTTATCACATTTTAGAAGTTACAATTTCGAAATAAATATTTTCTTTTACTCACGTTAAATATAGGTATATGAGAATAAAAATGTAGTGTATTTTTAGAGAATATTTTTTTCCCCTCAGGGGCCTAGGTAAAAGGTACGCAAAATAAATGATAACAAACATTTAGTACATTCTCCGTAAATGCCTTTTGTTGAATTGTGAATTGAAGTAAACGATATTATTAAGTGATATTAAGTCTTTTCTTAATTAAACCATTTTATGGCCGCTATAATCGAAAGTATTCTCGTTTTTTTACAAAATCATGATGTAAATTCGAACCTTACCAGCAAGAAGTGGTTTATTGTGTTCTTAAATAAAGTTATTCGGTTACTTCGCAACGCATTGTGAGGGCCCATTGTAAGTGTCGGAACCCCAGGTGCGGCCCTCATCCATTCGCCTAAAATAACCCTATGAATGTCAAAAATACATTACTTTTATTTACCCTGTATTGTAACCGAAAAGTGGCTGAACAATTCTGGGAAAGCCAGCCTGATTTTATAAAAAATGTCTACCTCATACGTAGACATTTTTCATAGCTTTGAAAATAATATCGACAGCAGATTAGTGTAATGGTATAATAATTTTATGAATATGAGCTTTCGTTGTTAGAAATTTAACGGTAGAGAACTCATGAAGAGCAACAGAGTTGGCACCATACTGGTGGTAATATTAAAATTTCTAAATGAACACCGGGACACATGATATACTTCAATTTATTAAAGTTGCATGTCTATTGATAGTATATAAGTGTATTGACGAATCTACGAAATTGTTTTTAAAACAATATTATGGAAATCGAATCAATATTATGACTTTCTAGTTGTAGTTTCTAGTCCTCTATGTACTAGCATTTCAGAGTTTATAATGGACAAATACACCATATCTTAACATATATAAAGTACGTGTCACGTGTTTGTCCGCGATGGACTCCTGAACTACTTAACAGATTTTAATCAAATTTTGCACACCGTGTGCAGTTTCATCCAACTTGAAAGATAGGATAGCTTACACCTCAATTTATAGTCGCAATATTATTTTATTGCAAATTATTTGTTTAATATCTTACAAATAATTGGTTTCATAAGATTATAATAGATGGCGATGTAAAGTAATTAATTGGCAAAATTTAATATGTAAACCTTAGTCACAGGAACCCGTGGCCGAGTCTGCTAGTATAATATATAATTATACATAGTATTGTCTATCGATAGGTTGTTAACACTATTTTTGGACACAATATTAACAAAAATAAAGTCTTAATCTATCTGAATGTTAAAGTCACAAAATTTCCTGAACGGATAATGAGACATTTCAAAATCGCCCGTATTTTGATTCCATTCACGGAGAAAATTTTAGACTGTAAAGTATAAGTAGATACCAACAATTATTCGGAAATCCTACTTCTTAAGGTTAATTTTGTTTCTTTGGGTATATTGGACTCGTTAAATCTCAATTACAAATTTTATTCACTTACTTTTCTCTATACTATAGCCGGTATAGAAAAAATAAAATAAAGTTTTGACTTATGAATACGTTATAATCATTTATTCATTAGAAATAATGACTATTCCATTAACATTTCGAACTAATTACCGTCAATAATGTCGACATTAATGAGTATAATCAAGTATCAAATAATACCAATACGTAACATCATTATCAACAGCCTTTTCAGTGACTGCCTATAATAACCCGTTGACTACCTTTGGGAGTCATAATCAAACTGCATAATATAGTTTAACATTTGACCGGCGCAACCCCACGGTACTTTCATTATAAAGCCGCACAATTTAATGACTGATCAATTAGGTATCTGATACAACTTTAAAAGCATAATTACAACATCATGGCCGATTGACCGCATCAACATAGAGCGTAATTAACCAAATACTGCATAAAGCCGTTTATAAACTATAAAAACATAGCACTATAATAAATACTGTCGTGATAAAATACCGCAAATTGTAATAGATTGTATACTCAAATTTGTTCACAGTTTTTTCAAAACAATAGACGATCTATGAATGACGGTTACAATAACATTTGTATGAGTGGAATCCGAGCCGGGCTTTGCAAATGATCCAAAACATTAAGTATTCGCATTTAGCCTGGCGCAATAGGAATGCGTTTTGTATAGACCCGCCGATTCTTTGTGGAGAGCGTGCTGTCTCTGGCTGTATCGCGACGTGGCTGGTTCTCGTGGCTTTACTTGAAAAAATCCATGCACTTAACGTAGAAATAAGCGCGGCTTTCGACCGCATTCACTTTTAGCGATGTAGTTTTTCTCCTTTTACACCCTCCACACCCATTCTCCCAACTAGCATCCGCTGTCTCGCTCCAACAACGTATCTCGTCGGCATTGCCCGATTCGCTTTAGCGTTCGTGACACAAAGCAATATGTGAGTTAACTTCACTGTAACGGTTCTTGTTTGAGTTGCGATTTAATGCCTCCTTAAACTGAGATGGTTTACGGGTTAACCGGACTGAAAAGGCTGAAAGTGTTCATGGCTATTTACTTTTTTGGAAGCTCTTTAAAAATTTGAACCCTAAAGAAATCTTTCATTTTAGAAAAAATCATTCTGTCTAACACATATAAGTCTAAACCTTCATAAAATTTTCTTATTTTATTTACAAAAAATAGCCATATGAGATCAATATTTTATATATTATATTATTATTATAATTATATTAATATTTATTGCCTACCTACCAGAAAAAAACAGATATTTAATTACAAAACTACATAAATTATAACACCGTACTTTGAAACATAATGATTACGAAAACAAAACTAAATCCATGAATTCCCAGTGACAACAACTTATCTTTATTTACAAACAATTTTCCAGTAAAAGTAACCCGATTAAGAGCTAATCTATATTTACCAATGAAATAAGCATCAGTTTTGCCAACTTGTCCAATTTACATGACGGAGGTGGCGATATCGCAAAAGAAAGTTTTCGACAACTTTTATCAGCCCGCCCACTGCGGCTGATGAGTTGTTCCCAACTTTATTCACTGAAATGATGATCCGATTCAATAGAGACGGAACCAGAAATCGGCTTTGGTAATTTTAATATTTAAATCAACATTCTCACACTTGGACATGTTTTCTTATTGATTTCATCTACTACTCAACTATGCCAAAGCCAAAAAAAATTAAAACCAATAATACGTAATTGAAATCAAATGAAATTTTATTGTTTAGTTTTTATTTGTCAAAAGCCAATTGATGATATGGCTTCTAGAAATCCCTACCATAAATTTATAAATAATAATATTTTTACGAAGTTGCTACTTAACTTTTACATTACATGTAAAACATACATTTAGTCGTAGGAAGTATCCACATTTGCAACATAAAATAAAACGTAAAAGTTACCAAACATTTTAAATTCGAATTTCACTACACATATTCCGAAATAACTGCAATCTCATCGCGGTTAGTGCAAAGCGAATAAACAACCCCACTCCATATTTTACGGCCTCGCCTAACCCCACTGTGAACAGATTCGAGAAACTAGAATTAGGCTATACCCACAGACGAGTACGTATTACACGAAGAGATTTAAACTGAATTAACCGTTCGATCGGAAAATTGGAATGCCACACAGATAATTACCTGACACTCACAGAAAAGGAAGTCAGAAAGGAGATTCAAATAAGCGTACACGAAGGACCAAGTGAGTTGGCTGGTGCTTCGATTCGCGGCCTTAATCGAGAAAAAATATAACAGACGTGGTATCTGAGGGCGCGATCAAGTAGAACCGGCCACCAGCCAACCGAATTTGGGTCTCGTCGAGTGTTTAAGACTGAATTCAATTTCGATCTTAACTAACCAACTAATTCGATAACAGTAATTGAACAAAACCACTTACAAACGTTGACTCACGTTGTTTTGTTTGAATTATCTAGTCGATATTCAAGATTACAATTAGAAATTGCTTTCGTTAAGTTGTACAAGTGATGCAATGTTTTTTTGTGTTATTATTAATGTTTTTAGACATTTATGACAAATGTTTTGTAAATAGTAAGCGTTTATTAGCTTCATATTTTCATTATCATATAAATCGGAGTTGAAATAATGCTAAATGACATTTTATCAGCACAGAAGTTCCGATTGGATTATATGTGGGCACATGCATATCAAACATTCTATAGACTACATGATCTTGCTACGGATTGGGACCAAGCTAGACAGATATGCGAGGCCGAAGGTACATCATTACTTGTACCGGGAGGCCTCGATGAAATGGAAAACCTCAAACTCCTTATTAGCAACATGAAAGCTCATTACACAGCCATTTTTATTGGAATTCATGATAAATTCTCTTCGGGTGATTATGTAACGATAAAAGGTAATTTAAAAAACGTTTTTAATGTCTTTAGATCTGATTCTGTTATAGCTAGGTTTTATATCCTACTAGCTGTATTCGGCGCACGTTGCTATACATATTAAAAAATCAAATTTAAAGAAAAGCCAGATTGTTGTTGGTTTATTTTCATTTGTAAAAATGTAGCAGTAACTATATAGATTAAAATAATTTTATGTTCGGCGGAAGCACCACTTATGTTTTAAACTTGTTTATTACTTCACGTCCGATTAGGTCTACGTGTTATAAAAGCCACTCCATACTTTAGTCTCTCATTCTCTTTTATGTGATCCACTTATAATGAAACACACGTATAACTTCAAAGGAATTTACAGGATTATAAGACTACTATAAAATTCTCATTTCGTGTTCGATATGCCTACGTAACTTACTTTTCTATAAATAGTATAGAAAATACTACTCTATTTTATTACAAAATCAACAACTACTCTTATAAGATCAAAATTTAAGCCATTTAAGAAATGATACCTATATAATATGTGTGCATTATAAATATTAGTGATGTTACAGGAGAACCTATAAGTGGAACAGTTTTAGAACTCCTATGGGCAGAAGGTCGACCGGACAATGTAAACGGTTCGGAACACTGCGTCGTCATGACTCGAGAGGGGTTGTTTGATGATCGCCCTTGTAAAGACATTTATCCCTTTGTTTGCAAGATTTTGGGTAACGAAACCAAGTATAATGAGAAATGCAATAACTTTGATTTAGGTGAGAAGGAAAACAATTACGCAGCGATATAATTTTGCAACGGGAATTGAATCAAATGGAAATTGCATATCTATTGCACTAGTAGGCGAAGTCACCTTTCACCAACAAGTCTTCCAAACTACTCAAGTGTCAGAAAACTCACAAAAGGATTTATTTTTTTCGTTTTCTAATAATATACTTTTTACTACAGACTACTCCTAGATATCTACGACTCTTTATGATATTTAATTTAAAAATTTACTGCCTAATTTCACGTACATCTTGAAAATTAAAAGTGCGTGGAAGATTCAATGCCGAGCTAATCATGAGACAGATGCCTAAAAGTTTCGTAAAACGCAAAGTCGATGGATATATTTTGTATTGAATATTAACCTTTCTTTTTCAGGATATGCTCCTCAAAATAATGGAAAATGTTACAAATTTCACTCAGAACCATTATCCTGGCATGACGCGTATTTAGTCTGTACACTGGAGGAAGGGCGCCTTGCCATAATCAACTCTCCCAAAGAAGCAAGTCTTGTTGTCAGTTTTCTCGGAGAAAATCTGAACAGCAACACTCCTGATCCTAATATTTTGTATATAGGCTTCAGTGATTTAATGTTTCCATATCAATACAGGACTATTACAGGTAAAATTGATTTTGATAATTTGTTGAATTTTGATTGGACATTAATATAAGAAATCATTATCATATTAAACATTTGATATACATAAGAGTATATAACCACACACACACATACACACGCATACAAACTTACAAACACAGTTTCAACTACCTCTGGGACCAGAGGATTCACAAATATTATGTACATGTATAATTATCCAATAAAAATATAATATTAATATTATTAAACAATAGTATTCAACAACCTATTTAGCAACCTAATGCTGTATTGCCCAAATGGGTTGGCCATTAACTTCTTAACCAATAAAAATGATTCTACATAATGTTGTTTGCAAATATAATATCGTATACAAGGGGTAAAGATCAATCCGAAAATATATCAAACACGACGAAATAAAGTTACTTAACGTACAATCATGAAATAGGCGATTCGATTACACACATGAAAGGTATTCCATCTTAAATCCCAGAGGTAACCTACCTAGTTATCGGCGAAACTTTATACGTTCTTCTTGTTAGTACGTTATAAGTAAATGAAAGCGTAAAAGAATAAAATAGTTGGACAGCTCGTGTCAATCATAACATTGACGGAGTTAAGCAAATTAAAACGCGGTCGGTGGTTAGGTATAGACGGCTAAAGGAAGAAATTAATATGCGCTATCGTATTTAATACAACTCCTTAAGCCAGCTATGATGTTCAGGTCTGGCAATTGATTCAGGGTGTTATAGTTTACGATAGATATTGTTAGAAAACTTCAGGCAATAAAGGAGTGTTCAATAACTCTTTAATTGATTTTTCTCCTATGATTGTCTGAAATAGGTATAGGAATTTTTAAAAACTACTTAAATTTAACAAAGCAATGTCATATTTACTTATAAAATACGCGACGTATTTCGTAATGCTTTTTCGATTGCAATTTTTCAACTTCTGATAATTGAACTCAAATAAGAGTGAGTAATTGCGAGTGTTGTAACATTAAACAATTAACAATGACCAAAAGGCCCGCATTTGGGTAACACAAAAATAATACGAAACATCACTTCATATTTTAAGTTATCATTTCATATTTTTATTACCTTTGTAATTATTTTGTACATAGCTAAATATAATAACTAGCAACAATATTATTAGGTATTGATTTCATAATCGAAACGGTACTAATCGATGGTAACGCTTATTTTTAGAATTAAGACAATATTAGTTTATACTAAAATGAATGTTCACTTTCTCGTACCTCTATTTGGTGATTACAATCCCAATGGCTATCTAATAGATATTTTTTTAATTTCCCCAAATAACGACTTTTTTTTAAATATTGTTGAGAGTTCGCTTTGTTATGTATACTGTCATATATGTATGTATGCTCGGTATAGACTGCAAATATTTTCAGTTTTACATGATTTGACGATTTTCATTAAGTTACCTTACAATTAAGTAAAATGTTAAACATAATAAAAGTTGGCCATTTACCTATTAGATAAACAATATAGCGATTACGGGTAGGTACCTGTCGTAAATTTTATTTATGTCACCTCTTAAAAGAGCAAACCATAATCCCAAATGGCGTTGTCTACCAGTCAACCCTAGGTAGATGTGGAATTTGTGTCTTGTTACATTTAAGTGTACATATATCTAATTAAAATAATAAGTTTTTATACTTATAAACGTTCTTCTAGGTCTGAAGCTACAAGGCACATGGGCATTGTTGTTTTCTAAGTTAAATTCCATATATTTTATTAGAAAGTCTATCAAATAAAAAGGCATATAGTACCTCTTATTTATCATCACCAGGAGATACATTGGAAGAAGCAGGATACTCTTCATGGAGCCCTCTGAAGGATGATGAGAAAACAGAAGAATATAAACGTTGCGGAGCCATATCTAGGACCGGATTTCTCGAACTTGCATGTTGTGAACGGCCTGCAATGTTCCTATGTGAAAAACTCATCAATAATACGAATTAAATAGACATACAATTATACATAATTCTGAATACTGTACTTAATAAATAATTTCTGCGCGATTCAATACCATTTCAATTATGATAAACGATCCTTTTATACAGCTGGCGTATGATATACCACATTTTCGCAATATAGTTATGGATTTTATGTTATTAGGTATTGTATTAAATTTCAGAAGGCAAATGAAATCCCTAAGTTAAGAGGAAGACATGGGGATAGCTGAGTGAACAATCTCGTCATTGGCTTCATGCATGAAAGGGTTTGCAACTTTACCAGGATTATTGCCAACTCTATTAATAATAGAAAGTTCAATTTCAAATTGCATAACCTGAGTGGTTGCTATTACTCTTGATGTACAAATGAAATTCCCGTGCATAAGGCTTCTCACATAAAACGAACTTTTTGTGGCCTTGTGTTCGCTCCAATTTAGTACTGATTATGCGTTAATTAACCTTCATTGGTTAAATTGTTTTATTATTTATTAAACATAATAAAAACATCACAAATGGCGAGCTTCAATAGTCAATGCATACATATGTATCTGACCGGAAAGTCTTAGAGATGTACTAACAAGCAAAACAAGCAGAGGAATTTTGTTTTTATATCACTTAGTAATTTCATGACATATTAAAACAATTTTCTTATAATTATTAAGTCCTGGAGTCATTTCATACATACTCGTATACAAGTGTTTGTATCAAGCAATTTGTGTAATGACGTTATAAATATATTAAAAATTATCTTTAATTATTTTTTTAACGTAATTTGTAAAAGCTTGTTATTAAAAAGATGTTTTCACTTTTCATTTATTTTGTTCCAAACCTTTTCTACATTTGACTCTTTATGTTAGGACTTGTACAAACATTTTTACTGATTAAATGCACACACGTTCATTGGATATGACACTCTCTACGAGAGGAAAGTGATCGTTAACCGTAACAAAAAAAATTACAGCAACAGTATCTCGTGTGTTTGGAGCCTAAATTATATCGCAACGCAACTGAACATCTTCAACTACAAGTTTAAGAGGTGTTCTCGTGATTCATTCACCTCGATGAAAAGTAGAGGTCTAGATGAGTTAAATTGTTATCAGACCTGAGTTGATGATAGTAATGGAAAAGGCTTAAATGAAGACCTTATGTGGTAAAAGAACATGATATAAACCATTTTAAGATATTTTTTATCAATTTTAGTCAAGCGATAAAAAAACAAAATTAATTTAGTAGATGTAAGCGATATTTAAAAGTATTTTATTTACAAAAAAAAAGACCGAATCACAATAAAAAATTCAAAGCTAACCACGCAAAATGCCAATTTTTGAATTCGACCGGGTCGCGATTTCCAAAATAACTAGAATCACCACATTCTTTAAATACGGCCCCATCAATCGTTTGCAGACGTTGCTGGTGATTTTAGTGTCTGCTTCAGCAGAGACAATTCGATGTCTACCGAAATAAAATTAGTCATGTCCATGAGAAACAGAACTACATTCAGTCAGTGAGTCGGTACATGGCATCTGATGATAATATCCATGCAATATACATATGTATGTATAAATCAAGCGGCATACGCAATGAATGGCTACTTCGTCGATTACAGCCACCAATTCAACGAAGTTAATAGCCGTGAAATAATCCTATTGTGCGAAGGTACTTTGTATTTAGCATTAACGTCATACTGGTACATTTGGATTGTAAAACATTTAGCGATATCGAATAATAAAACACAATCATACTGCTAATAAAGAACTACAATATTCAAATTTAGAACACTTTAGTACTTTTAATCTTTCGTTAGAACATCTATACACTTTTTACAGGTGCATTACAACTTAAGGTACGAAAAGGAGAAAGAATATATTTTTAAATCAATATAACAATAACATACAATTTTCTTATCCACCAGATACGGGTTTGCGTTACAATTATTTCTGCATACAGAATATATAAATATAATATTTTTTACTACATATTAGTAGAGCCACCTTTCTTACTTTCACGCAGAAAATATTTAATACATACATAAGCAATTTTTCGTTTCCTTACCTTCAGCACTATACAAACTAAAACACAAACTACACGAAAGAAATGAAAATTGAGAAGATATATAAAAAAGTACATCTTAAATGTACTTTGACATAATTAAGGCTGAAGAGTTAATTCCCAACATGAACAAAATTAACGAACAAACTCCTGCCCTTACCCGCGAATCTACTACCGTAACAAAGGATACCTTATTCGGCATATCTGATAGATAAATTCTAATAAAAAAAACTAATAATCATTTGGGTGCCGCGTTGTAAACTAAAATTTTATCGTCGTCGTAGAGTCGTGAAGAACCTCTGTGATCTCATTCTCATGATCACTTTTACCACATACAGGTAAACAGTAGAGTGAACTTCTGTCTAAAGCATTTACCGAACCGTTAAAAGAGTTCTCCATCACTTCCGTAAACACCTACCGCCAGGCCCGTTTAGTTTTAAGTCAGAATCTACCTACGCTATAATCCAAATTTTGCTTATTATAATGAAATTAATTAATACGCCATTCAGTAATATGCAAATTAAAATTTATCGTATAGATAGATATTCAAATGAAAATCCTGCGTTTTAATTTTTTTCATTCCTGGACACATTTATTACCATATTTAATAAGCCTATCCCCCGCAAGTTTGATCCGAAAGTTACATATATAATTTAACACATATTACAATATCAAAGGCATAATCAGAGTATACATAACATTTCCAAACTAAAAATTTCATTATACCGTAAAGTTTACACATGAACTGTAACAGTAAATGTAGTTAGCGTTGTATTCCATGATTAGAAGGATGTCCGAAATCCCTGCTCACATTCAATTTAAATATCTTCATATTAACATCTATACAGACCTACAAACAACAAAACATAACAGTAACAATCTAAACTTTGGATATATTTTTAATGTATATTTGTTTTTAGTATGTCCGTTTGTTTGTGTATCACGTAGAAACAACTAAATAGAATTATATAATCTTCATTAAATTACATACATTACACAGTTTTACAAGATATTTTTCAACCCGAGAAAGTAATTTATTTTGGCGCGATATCAGATAAAAGTTCGTCTAGAGGACATTTCAAAAGCTTAGTTAGTAATTCATGTTTTGGGCACTATTAGTACAAGCAGAAAAACAACAAAATTAAATACGTAATCATCAAATTTATATTATGCAAGAAAAAAAATAACATGACTTATTTTCAATGTGAGCATATGTATTTCGAAGCGACGCAAGTTCTAGTGGTAACAAATTTGTAAAGTAATTTAATGACTGCAGTCACAACACATAATAGAGCTAGTACAGAGAGTACTTCTCTTCTACTTCTTCTTTTCTTTCCTCTCCGTGATGCCCTTTATGTTATTGATGTCCAGGTGTGACAATAACCTCTTACTACCATGTTGATCGTCTGCTCGTCTGTTTATTATTTACAAAGTTCACCAATTTTAAGATGAAAAATAATAATAACGTAACGTGGAAATTGAAATTATTGAAGTTCTTTATTGAAACAGCTTGTGAAGGCTTAATGGGCGCTTTTCAGTTAAATTTCATTTGATTGCGAAGCTCGCGTCACGTCGCTACAACTGATTGATGCATTGCCGACCGTTTCTGACGAAATATTACGTCCGGCCACACCGCTTATACTATACTTATACAGGTTGTTGAAGAACTAATATATGTATAGATATGTTTATCGGCAACTCTCACGTATTTATCACCAACCATGTTAATAAATCACGACGCGGTGACGCGACTATAAAAAATAAATGGAAACCATCTATTAAACAGGATTGTAGTCTTAAACAAAATCATCATATTATTTCTTAAGATAATTAATAGCATAATTATACTACTATTTTTTATTCTGATAGTTAATTACATCGAAAAATTAAAGCTAAGTATGTATATTACATTTTAGTTCAACATTATATCCTAAAATTGTTAAGAACTTGAGTCAAAACATTGAAACGGTAATTAAATATCCTGCCGTAAAACCAAATATTTGTATATTACATTCAGGTGTATATTTATGTACTAATGATAATAATAATGTAATCGCTGATTTAAGAATATCATTCTCACCACATTCAGGGCCTCGGCGCGAGACGTCGTGACTCAGATAAAGCATTAGGTCCCTTTCATACGACATTAACTACATTAGTGACGCCACATTTCGCGACAATCTGCACGCGGACTCATTCGCGTGTGAATCCTAAGATACAGAGGCTCATTTCCTCAGCCGGGTTAAATACCGAGAGTCGTATTTAATTGTAGTCTATCTATAATAATCAATATTGATAAATTTGTGACGTTAATAATGAATCATTAATCCCATTCTACAATATTAACTGGGATTAAATTATATTTGCTACAATCTGTTCTCGAATTCATTCGCGTGGAAATCCTAAGATACACCTGGGCGAGGTAAATGCTAATATAGCCGTGAAGCAAATTTCAAATGAATTTATGTTTACGACTGAATACAACTTCAAAGTCATAATAGTTAGGCAGGACCGACCTCCATAACGTGATAACCCTAAAATAAGTGAAGAGTGCAAATTTGTTTGTTAAAAATACATACAATAAAATCTATTCTCTTGGCAAACAACATTCATTCATGGACGGCGATGATCACTTATCATTACGTCGCTTGACTACACGTTTGTCAGCTATTCTTTAAAAATCCTGTTATCGCTACTATTGGACATTCATAAAATAAAAGGCATCACTATCGTATTAATGAATAAAAAGAAATAAGGAACACGCTTAGTATTGGCTGTAATCAGATCAAGTTACTTGCTAAGGAGACATAAAATGTACCTACCTTTGTATGAATGACATTAGGAAGTAGCAAAACATTATAGAAGTACTTACGTATAAATTTAAATTAACAATCTTCAACGAATGGAAGCTAGAAAACTCCAAGAAGAGGCTTGAAAAACTGGATGCATGAAACCATAAGTTTCAAAGGGTTACATCTGTCATAATTTGATTACAGCTCAATATGTAACAAAATATCAAATGTGTAAAAATAGGTGGTACACGTTTCTGAATTCCTCCCTAATAGTTGCACGAATGGTAATTTTCGCGTTTTCAGGAAAATTTCAAGAATAGCAATAAAATTTCATAGCTTTACTCTAGCGGAGTGACAATAAAACTGCATCTCGATTCTGATCACACCCATTTCGATATTCAGAGCCGCC
This sequence comes from Carystus phorcus, assembly GCA_018248895.1. Classification (NCBI taxonomy): domain Eukaryota; kingdom Metazoa; phylum Arthropoda; class Insecta; order Lepidoptera; family Hesperiidae; genus Carystus; species Carystus phorcus. Next base: position 16,120 of record DWJN01000235.1, read on the forward strand.
CCAACACCTGAGGCACTTTGTTTGAAAAATGCTTATTATATTGCTCCTGTAAATGAGGACACGTTTTATTGCGTTTGCGTATACAAGCGTTGCGGACGAGTCAATAAGCTGTTAGGGTATTTTGAAATATGTTAATTAGGGTTCCCCATATCTAATTTAAAAATCGAAGACTTTAAAATAAAAACAAAATTGAAATATGATTCCTTGATCCTTGAACCTACAGCTTTACAATTTCTTAAGGAAACTGAGATATATTTTTTTAATACCTACTGAATGATGAATGTCTGTCGCGTTTCGAATACGGTTCCCGGTCGGGACAAATTTTTATTATCACGTTTTTATGTGTTTTATGTAATACATATGTATATGCTTGTAGGTTTACACGCTACGTGTAACCCAAGGAAAATTTTCAAGCAAGTGTGTTCCTTTATTGTCCTTCAAGAAGCGGGTCTATCGCTTCTTTATTGGCTGGCAATGCGTTAGTAATATCCTTGGTGTTGCTTATGTCCCTGGGTGACGGTTATCATTTACCAACAGGTCACCCGTTGGCTCCTTTGCTTGCTTAAGGCATAAAAAATCATGTTTGTTATTGGCTCGTTCAAGGTTAACACACAAAAGTTAAATTAAAAAAAAGTTCGTATAGATTATAATTTGCTATTATCTGCTAGTAACAAAATTAAGGAAGATCTTTAAAGCATCACATATTTGACATTGTAAAATTCTAAAGAATTCAACATTCTACCAAGCTCCTCGGAGAACAGCAATGTTTTGTGCCAAAATACGCCCAATCTGTAACCGAGCATAAAGACGTCTACGAAATCAATACTCGAAACATGCACTTAAAATAATGGTACCTACCGTAACAGGGGCGACTATGTGTCGCGTACATTTTTGATCGGGCTGGTTATTAAAAATTCATGTCCTTTAAAGCCAGGATGACTTCCAAATAAAGTATACGAAGACTAATATTAGTCTTATTCTTGAACCCCGCTCCGTTATAGTCAATTTCAATTTGCCTTATCGAGTAAAAGTGGGGCGAAAAGTTTTACTGTTTGTAAAGTAGCATGGACTTATAGGTGACTTTTCAGAATTTACTTATTTCACGTTTTTATTTATGGTTTACCATATATTTTTAAATATTTTACACGATGTGTCAGGTAGCAGTTGTCTGTTGCGATTAAGTTTAATTTCCTTTTGTCTCAGTGCGACAATATGCAATGGCAATGTAATCATTAACAGCTTTATTAATAATAATATGCAATCACATACTCGTATCCCCAAACTTAATTTCTCTAACTTTCGGATAGCCTGACAATATGGGGAAATAGAGATCGCTTAATAAAGTGCAACGCCCATACTGTATAAAATTATAAAACAATATGCGTTCTATATTCAAGATATAACGGATATATTTTCAACTAAAAATACATACATAACGCATATATTAATAAAGGGCCAGTAAAGTATCACAGCGATGCTAAGCGTCTGCGAAGCTGGTATTGACAAGCTTCTGTAGTTTTTAATCTCCTTCTTTATTATGCATTCCGCACACGCCTATTCCTTGTAGGGCCCGGGGTTGCGTTCCACTCGACACAGCCCGCGTAAGCTGAAAGCAAAGCGAAACTTTCGACGCAAAACTAAGTTTCAGATTTTTATTGCTTTTAGAGAACGTGAGACGCAATAATATTAAAATTTTACTAGAACATGAAGTCTATGTTTACGACCATGGAAGCAAGTTATGAATTCATAGTAATACAAAATCACATAACATGCTGTGATCCAATTTCTATGAAATATTTCTCAATGGCAGTATACGTATATATTGTAATCAAAACGATCGAGCTCAGTTGGATTTAGGAAATTCTGAACTAAAATTACAGACGCCAAAAAATCTTACATTTCAATCAAAATATTAAATATATTCTTGCTAGCATAATACACCTTACAACATTTTTATAGGCACTTTCTACTTCGGAGGGCACAAAAAGACCGACAGTATTATCAGTCATTAAAATTTTTGAACGCCCTCCAAAGCTAACGCAATGACAACCTGCCATCGTAGTCTCTGAGTACTGTAACCTGTGTAAATATATAAATACCTACTACATTATACATTATACAAATAATACGAATATATTATTTTTTGTCTTTTCAATGCTGTAGATTGATGAGAAGAAAGGTATGGTGACTGCTATCTAAGACTTTCCCTATTATTTCTTAGCTTTGAGTACATTATCAACATCATTATTATCCTTTTCAATAAAACCGTTTAACATTTTTTATATATTTTTGTATATGTTTTTTTTTAGTACTAAAACCCACATTATTTCAAAAGTAAGATAATCGGGCAAGTTATAGTACAATTTGAAAATACAAATAAGTGGAAGATGAAATATCCAAATGTGCTTAATTACAATTATTGTAGATTCTAAAATATTTTACCAACACGTACATACATAACGTAATTACTTCATACAAAAAGCATGCAAAAACCTACAAACCGTGATCTAAAACCAACTCAGATTGCAACGTAGACGGTATATCGTAGTTATTTGTGCTGAACTTTTATAAAAATGGCAATGTTAACAAGTGTAAATCACAAACAATGAAATTGAAAAGGAAAGCATTTCGCCGCGACTGAGTCGAACGGAGAACATTTACATGAACAAAGCCTATTGTGTACGAAGCTTTTGAAATAATCATCTTTCTGCCATAATCGGCATGGCCTTCTTGGTGACTGAAGACGCTTTATAAGCCATTTTCCTCTTCAGATGTACTCGGATTGGTTAAATTGCAAATTTTACATTTGTAAGACATTTTTGTATATTTTTTGTTACTTAGTTTATGAGATATTTTTTTGCTAAGGGACCCTTTTGATACTTCAACCTGTGCATAATAACGGACGAAGAACCACTCGATACAGGAATGCCGATTGGAATAATCCCCGTTATTATATTAAAACCAATCCTCATAATATTAACAAAGTGTTAATGTTGAATCTGGTTAATATTTAAAATACGCCAAAAGTAATAAACAAGACAAATAATATAAAATGCTCGTGTAAAATTTTCCATTACGAATTTTAATCAAACGTTTCAGATTGGGTTCTGATGGATATATCTAGATACAAAGTACCGATTTCCAATAATCCCTGGAATCAATTCTTATATTTATATCTACCAGTAGCTCGACCTCGTTTCGCTTCAGGAAACATCTTCCTTGAGTTAAGAATAGTATCAGCACTTAAAATTTAATTATATCAATTATCAATTACAAACAGTGCTTAAATAAATTATTTTTGTTTACTAACTTTCAGAGCAATTACATAAGCAAGATGCTTACAATTTTTTTTACTCCATGAAAGCTAGTTTTTTAATTTAAAAATGCAATTTATTATAATGGTCACAAAAACTTAATTTTTTCTAATCGCCTAACTGAATATTTAAATATTTAGATATTGAAAACATGGGATGTTACAATTATTACGAACCATCAAGAAGCATCTAATGAGTTATTATTTTATTGAGTTATGATAACACACGCTCCTTTTTTATGCAACTAGTCCAGAATCAAACAAACGAGTGGTGGTAAGGTGGTATGGTTGGTAAGAAGTCACCATCACTCATTAGTGACATCAAAGGCATCACTAATGCTTTGTAGGCCAAGAAAAGAAGAAGGAATGAAAGGGAAATACACTCAAACTCTCAACCGGAATACCACAAAAAGATGGTAGCCAGCCAGGCGGGCTTCATGAAAAGATAATAATAACAGGAATTATATTAATGACTTTACAATAATATTGATAACATAATCCTTACACAAAGCCCTACCAGCGAACGGGCCGGCTTTTTTTGTCTTCATGGTTGTCTACGATTTCGGAATAGGCTCCTTTCTAAGCTAAGGCTAAGCACTTCTAAGCTAGTATTTAGGAATTTTATTTTCAAACCTAGGGTCAAACAGAGGAAAATGGTCCAATAATGGACAGGAACACAAAAATTAAAAATTGATTAAACTACTGGGAAGCCAGGAAACACATCTTCCATTCATTCTAGTAATAAAGTTGGTTACTTATTTCAAACAAATGTTAAAATTACGTAAAAACTTTCCTTGTGTACCCTAAGAGAACCTCTATATTTTTCGAAGAAAAAAGAATCCTAAACTTTAATCCGGATAAATAATAGGTTTGCCAAGACGAAAAGAAATACGTTCACGGGTTTTCACAAGATTCCCGGACTTATACTATGCGTAGAATGTTATTTATATGTAGTACAAATAAAGAAGTAAAAATGCAATGTTATTATTTTTAGTTAAAATACAAACACTTCCACTTCAGAAGGTCGACTTTATATTCTGCGTTGGTGCGCTACAATAACGAGAGAAATAACTGAGAACCCACATTTTTATAGCAATATTATTTTCTCTAAATATTATTTATTGTGGCCAAAAGATATTTCTTGTTGGTTCTTGTTCGTGTATGCCAGATACGAAGCAAAAATATACCGATAGATATATGAGAAAATTTGAAACTGATGGGGGTTCCACACCCTTGCCTTGTCAATAATGGGTCGAAACCAATATGAATATTTAAGGTGTTTTTAATAATAAACGTCGATGTTTTAATTGCGTTAAAAATGATATAAATTATATTTTATTTTAATGTCGATAAGCAAAAAAACAAATATATGACAAAGAAACGTCGTTTTCTAGAAAATTAACTTTAGTGTCGATATGCGTGAGATCATTCATCTCCCACGCAATCTCTCTGTCGTTGACGTGCCGCCATACTTTCGCTAAAAATGCAAATCCGCGACGAACTGAAAAGATGAGAGAAACGCCCACGGCTTGAGAAGTCGAGTCTTAACTAAACACAAAGGGGCAGACCCATACACAATTTTTCACCAAACAAAATCAGATAGACACTCCCAGAATGGTAGCAAATGTGCGTCAGCTATTCTGTTTGACGTTTTTCGTTCAAAATCATTCCACCTAACGGCTGTAAGAATAACTATTCGAAAAATCGTAGTAATTCATTTTATAATGCGAGAAGAATGTATGATGATATATTCTCTTCGTCTTACGTAGCACCCTTCCAGAAAGCAAACATGTAGTTACAATAAATAAAAGTATATACCAACATATATACCATCACCGACATGTACTTCCCCCCAAAACGGAGCATCATCAGGATAAGTGGACTCTACTAGTATTAGTCGCTAATACTAATTTGACTAATACTAATTTGTTAACAATGTATTTGCGCAAAGTAACGCCTGATACTGTTAACTATATTAATTCATTTTATAGAAAAAGTTCACTGATTTTAGCCACTAATACAATTTCATTGCTTTAGGTTTAAACATTATTAGTTGTGAAGCAACCTGACAAGTTGCGAAAGTATCCTTCTCTCGCGTAGCTTCGAGAAACATGATCTTTACATTCAGATATAATAACTGCATCCGAAACAATTTACTTGTTTACGTTAACCCGATGCATGTAAAATTATAAACTTATAAAGTTCTTCATCTTTTCGTAAAAACCAAATTATGGTGTTCAGACGGATATCGTTGCTTAATAATGTAATGACATTGGTATTTGCTCATCACAATTAAAATAGATTCTCATTCTTGCTGTGTATATAAATTGATTGTAAAAAGATTAGCAGCCAATATGCAACGTTAACACTGAAGTCGAATGAATGAAATATTCATGTATCTTTAGAATTATAATAACTTGCCAACAGACATTTTATTTATTTTATTTTTAAGGTTTACCAACAGTTTTACATCATTACAATTCAAATTAGATCTAATGTTATGCCATATGGTGCATGCAAAACCAAAGACAGGTAAACACAGCATGCACCAGTAAATAAAGGTATAAGTGAGTAAGTTGCTCATTAAATAAGCGCTATTACCTTGAACGATCTTTATCAGGTTATACCAGGGGCTTAACTAGAATCGACTCGAGATATTTGATAGACTAGATCGAACCAACGAGCCGTGTAGCGCAATGGTACGATGGCGGACCGCCATGCAAAGGGTCGGACCGGCCGTGGGAAAGGAACATATAAGCATTTCACTTTATGCAACCATAATAATATTAAAACCAAACTGTAGTATTACCTGCAATTAGTGTTTTGTCAAGCAAATTATTTCGTTTAAATTACCTATAACAAATATCTGGCAGGCAGCTCGCCACCTGTGTCACGTGTAGTAATAAATAACATCGGCCGCTAGACATTTAGTGGCAAGCTCTTTGTTTGTATTGTAACACATCAAAATACGCAGACAATTTTGCTTACTGCGGTGTCGGCTGCAAAAATGTTATGCGTCATATGTGCCGCTTCTGAAAGCAGGTTGATTTAACTAAGGGGAATTAGAGCGAAGACAAAAAGACGAAACCCCTCCCTAATGTAACAACATACCGTAACTCGAGTGAAAGAAAAGTTAGGTTAAAATTAGCTTTCTTCACTTACGCGAAAAAAGGAATTCCGTTTGATTACATTGCATCTATAACGCAATCGCGTTGTGTTATAATGAAATTTTAATTTACTTTGTTAATGAAATTTCTAGAAATAATACTAGAAACTTATTTTGATTACTTTGTTTACATAATGAAACAACTTGTAAACTTGTTTACGCCATGTTGTAAACAAACCGAAACTAACGTCGCTTCAATTAAACGACTATTAGAACCAGTTGGTTGCGACGTAGTGAAAAAACATTGCGGGCTTGTAACATTGTATACAATACCAAGATAGATAATAATAGGCAACATTTTTATTTCACATGACTAGGAGCTAGAGACGTGATTGCATTCGAAATTCGTCCGTAAAACATTTTTCAAAGCGTAACTTCGCATTGATAGTATGAACATCAAATTAATTAATACATTTAATGTATTATTCTACAAAATACATTTTAAATACTTATTATAAATTAAATTACCTTTAAGCATATCTTTTTCATGAAAACTGTAGCTATGCTCATTTTACCGCACATGCATGCAAGCATTATTTATAGAAAAGAATATAAAGTTTTGCTTCACTTATAAGATATAAATTGAATATATAACCGATAACACAATATTTAATTGCATCAAATAATGGTAACTATTTATTTAAGTCTGCCTTAAATTATAAAAAATATAGATTAAAAATTTACTTAAATATATTTTTCATTTATTATAACTTCAGAGTATACAATCTCTAGGTAAATTAGTGAAATAATTCAGGACCGAAAACTTTATTCTGTATTGACCTTAGTAGACAACCACGTTAATTTGCTACTTTACAAATTTAACCCTACCATTAGAGATATTAAAGAAGTTTTATCCAAGAATGCACCTTTATTTTTCTTCGAACTCATAAAGAACTTCCTAGTCTAACATTCTGTTTCTGCATTACTCAAAGCAAATAAAAAACTCTGTACAAGAAGGTTTAGAGTGCGATCCACAACGCTGCTCAAGCGAATTACACTAAGACATTTCCTAGACTCGGTAACATGCAACATTCTTTTCTGGGTTTTTCAGAATGCGGCGAAATATTGTACTTTAACTTTGATAGTAACTCCCTAAACTGATTTAAATGTCGTATCCTTACTAAAAAAGTACGTAGGCCTATGCATCAGTTAATTAGGAACCATTTAATATATTTGGTAACATTAGGAGATCTGTATTTGATTGAATGACTGTTAATAACATAAAACTTTTAGGAAAACCGCGTTCAAAAAGAATAAAATAATTTAATGAGCGAAACTGCTTAAGAAGTAGATACCTTTGGTCTAGATCTAAACTGGCACCGACTTCCTAAAAAATTTCCATCATCAAATTATTTTATTCTTTTTGAAGGCGGTTTTACTTTCTGTTAAAAGTTTTTATTTCTTTCTTTTCAGTGGATCCTTCCAATATGCAGGCGTAATGTTATGTTATATAATTAGTTTGCCAATAAGCAAAAGAAAAAACCGTCTTCTATTAAATACGCCGTACTAAATATTCCGATTCCGATGTGATACGCATGTAGTAAATGCGCATTATTAGAGATAACTCAAAAACTATCCGTCAGATGTCGCTTCAATTATTAGGGGACCACATGATAAGCACCAGCTTTCAAATAAAAAAAAATCACTCTTCGAACCTCGTTCGTTTTTTAGTCTAAAGTCTTAAGACTTATGTAGAGAAATGGTAAATAAATAATTGTTTTATTTACTTTAAGAAATTGTTAACAATTTCTTAACAATTGTCTATAAATATTACCTATCGTTTTTATCGTAAGTGGTCATCGCTTCCCATGGAAACCCGTAACTCAAAAAATATTTCTAACCATTTCTCTCACTTCAACTAGGGCTGCATTGTAGAAGCAAATTAGTAACTAGATAGGCATTAAATGATAACTAAAATTTACGTTTACCGCTGAGTTTAATTACTAATTAGAATACAAATACACATAACATAATTAAGAATTTATTTCACGCACTACGATAATCCAGTGCGTTAAATAAAACTCAGCGGACCATCATTTAGACTTTATTTAACGCACTACACATTAAGCGCTAACTTACCACAATATTTATTAGTTCCCTATTCAATTAAATAGATAATTGAATCGAAATCTGCGCATCTAATCAACAGCTATAAATCTGATGTGTTTAATTAATGTGCATTTCACTTCACACACTAAATCTGTATGTATAAATATAATTTCTGTTTAGTTTGAGACCGCGGATATAATTAGCATTATTGTTCGAGTGATGTGAGTAAATTAACGCTACATATTCAGTTAATTTAAATGGCTCAATTACCGCTTAGAAATGAAATGTGAAAAAATTAAAAAATACTTTTAAACCGCGCAATAAAATGATACAGAGTTTTATTATAAATTATCTTATTTATGTCGATCAAAGCATTAATTAACATTAAGATTTAGAGTTAAAAATAAATTACTCCTTATTTTACGAGTAATATTACCAGTCAAAGGTACATATGTATATAAACATTTTGCAATACAATATATGGAGTTTTTTTAGCCCTACTTTTGGCGTAATTCGTTATGGCTACGTTTCTATTCACATGGATACAACGACAGGATATCGGGTCGAAAAATATAACCCATTTTTATGTGAAGATATCGTCGCTACGATATTACAGCGACGACGCAACGATCAGCTACATGCACTTTAATTACTATAATATGCAACTATAACAAAGACATATTTAGCTGCAATAAAGTAAGTAAAGAAAAAGTTACTAGCATTTGATTATTGAGATATACCTAATCACTTTTAAAAAGTAATAGTAATTATTATCCGTGTTATAATCATTTAATTTTAAAATAATATTACATTTTAAACACAGAAGTTAACACGCGTTAAGATAGTGCGATTTTAGTGTTAATTTCAAAAGCTATTAACACATTAGGAGTGCAGGATGGTATCGTAAATCAGAAGTGCAAACAGTGTATTAATTACAAATGCAAACAGCTAGTGTGGTCCGCCGCAGCCGTCTCTATCTACCTAATGATTTGCAGTAGCGCTGTTCGAAGTCGCCGGCACAAGTATGTGTTGTTATATATTTATCGACTTCATTTGTATATATATATAGCATAACAAAAATTCACGAGTTTATTAAATAACCTCATATATTTCCTTAATACACGTTTAATCTAGTTTTTGTTATTGGTAATGTTTTTAAATAACTTACTTATTCCAGATATCGCTATATTACAGTATATGGCGTCAACCCATTAATGGCCCTGAGCAAGAGTTTCTCATCACTGAGGAGGTCTAGAGCATATTCCACCACGCTGCTCCAGTGCGGATTTGTGGAATGATAAGTGGCCAACCCAAATATCGAAAATTCCGACCTCTTACTCTTGTCCTCGAACATGACTCGACGACTATTATTTATCATTACAACTAGGATCGACGGCGTAACGTGCCCTCTGATGCACGGAAACGCTCAAGTTATGTCTCCGCCTAGCTGATACCATCGACTGCGTCAGCAGTTGCTTAATACTGTCGATCGCTCAGGATCGACGCGAGCCGCCGGGCTATGAGCGCTTCCTTACGGTACATACCTTGGATATAATAATAACAAAGTTAGTCGCCATGTTAAACAAAAAAGTAATATATGTACTATTATTTTAGTTACATAACACCATCAACCTCTCTATGTCATAAAAACAATCCTATATAAAGTTAAAAGCCGAGCATATTGCTAAACAATACGAGTACATCCTTCAGAAACCCGTTTTAAATTCATTTCAATTACTCGAGCGTGTAAAGATACGGTTTTGCATGAAACCTGAAATAAAAAGGGTTCGTACTGCGCGGAAACAATAATGTGCGATTGTAGTTGCCATCACAATAGCGGAGGTATGCGGGCGCGGGGCGGCCCACGTCGCGCGAAAGCGGTCCTTTCAAAACATTTTACTGCACCGACTCGGAAAATAAACAGAGCACTGGATGATAGTAATCGACTAGGTAGGTGACTTGCAAAACGTATTATTAAAATCAATACTCATAATTATCAACTTGAAGTGCATATTAAGAAAAGTTTTATGACTTTTTGTATCTCTGTGAATAGCTGACAAACAAGCAAGTAAGCCACGTGAAGGTAGTTTCACCGCTGTTCATGGACACCAACGAAACAGAAAATATCAGTTATGGCCAGTCATGGAAAAAGAGAAGAAAGGTAAGAAAAGAAGTAAAGTACGAGCTTTCAGGCCAAAGTGTGACACATCGTTTCATTCGGCAGCTGACCCAAGCAAGATGGTGGTAGCTAGCAGACAAGCTTCACGGTAATATAATAATAATTTTATACTATAAAATACTACTATACTGTATTTTAGGCCCTTACGGAAAGAAATCCTCCCATAATCGAGAAGTTTTGTTGAACTCAAGTATCTGATCTGATATTCTGCCCAAAGCCCTAGCTGCACCGATTTTAAAGGTAAACAGCTAATCTTTAATGATAAATCATAAATACAGCCCAAGATATATAAGAAAACTACGACAAGAACAAGACAACTACTTCTATAATCAGTTCAAAAAGTACGTAACAATGCTTCAAAATTCTCAGGGAACGTAATTCGCCGTGCTGGGAGTCAGGTCGTTGTTCTGCAACTCACGAATATTCGATTCAATCGACCCCGCCGCCGGGTCCTAAGTGTGAGGAAACTATTTTGGTTATAGCACGTCGGGGACACACAACTTTCGAGATGCCTCAAAAGAACACGCGATCTTTGTAACGTAAAATGATGTTTAGGCTTTATTATTTACAATTAACACTAGAAAGACGGGAGCAGTCATTTGACGGTTTTTCAATTTAAAAATTTTGTTTATTTCAAAACTTTTTGATTCAGTTTACTGATAATTTGTGACTTTTATTATTATGAAAAGGATCTTAAAAATACATGACCAAAACATTCTCAGGGTTTTTGTTTACTGTTTAAAGTGCTGATATACCTACAAAGACGGCGACAGTCATTTGACTGCTGTAACTCTAAGTAGTGTTTATAATTGTAATATGAGGGTATTTTTGTAAACATCTGAATGGTTTTGTTTTATTAGTCAGTCGCTG
>DWJN01000236.1:0-27695 GCA_018248895.1 Carystus phorcus
TAAAAGAATTTTTCAAATCGGTCCAGTAGTTCCTGAGATTAGCCCGTTCAAACAATCAATCAATCAAACAAACAAACTCTTCAGCTTTATATATTAAGTATAGAAGTATAGATATAGATTATCACACCAAATTTCCTTCTTATATAACTCGTACTGTAAAGAGCTATGATTGTTTGCTTAACTTTGTTCTAAATCTGAAAATATTAATATCAAGACATTAAGTTAATGCATTTTATTATAATATTTTTACACATCTTATCTTTATATAATCAGTAGGAAATGTAGTCGAACACCAATATGAAAAAGATAATAAAATTAGGGTCACCTTCAGTGGCTACGTATTATCATTTGGATGTATTGTGTGATCTTGTTATACATATACTATTATTATGAGCGGGCACGTATCTTAATATCATACCTACTATTATATTTATAATAATATATTTTTCGCAAACTATTTAATAACAAGGATGGAGAGCACTCCACTATCGGTTCCAGTATCTGTTCATTTATGAAATATGTCGAAAGTTTACGTTTCGGAATGAAAGGTATACGTAAATAACTTATTATTGCTACATCTATAGGCATGTAAATTAATCAGGATATCAATTTATAGAAATCAAATACTAAAGAATGATAATGTCCATGATCAAAGATAATTTGTGTCTTCCTTTGAGTCGTTTCACTCTTGTCGGAGTGGTCGTGGTCATGTGCAGGTATTTGTTGCACGCTTCACAATTGGTCGCCATTCGTCCCGAATTGCTGCTTTCCTTGTGAATTCGTGGACGGGGGCGTCCACAGCAGCTCTGATCTGATCAGTCCAGCGCATGGGTGATCTGTCGTTAATTTGTATCAGATGCTTCTTAAAATGTTTAATCCTTTATTATATACCTCTATCATTACAATTATATCACACCGCAGTTAAGGCTTTGCACACGGACAAACTGTTTTTATATCAGGATCGTGTTATAACACTATTATGTTTTTCTTTGGTATTCATGTGACAGTCGAATTATTGTCACAAAAATTTAATCCGTCTTGATAAATTGTCATGACAAAACCTCCTTTGGCCGTGTGAATGGTTATTAATTCGGACGGATTGTTTTTTGTGATTCCTCTTTGGGTACTGTCCTTGTTTTAAATCACGAATTGTTACAAAAAAGTAAACGTTTATTTTGTAATTAACTAACCATTGCATCATTAATTATGCAGTACGATTTCTTACTTACATCCCACTTCTGAACATCTTTTATTGCGATGAACATCTATAATTGTAGCAAAATCAGTATAAAACATATTTTATTATAATTCTCTTTGCAATGACATGGTTGCCACGAGTATGTTGCTTCCTGGAATTACTGTGTTCAAGATAATATTGTATCTATTGCTAAGACCACGACCATAAAATCCATTCTCATCTATTTCCTACTTTTATGATGCCACTAGTTAAATACGCATTCTTATAATTTAATTACCTACATTTAAATTCTATTATCCGAGAATTTTAATACATATTGCATTGTTATTTACTATATAGCTATACAATAAATTGAAGATAATACGGTAGCACTATTATGAAATAACAACCAAAGCGTCGCAGTGGTTATTAAGTGTTAATAAAAATACCAAAAAACCTATAGAATGAAACATTTGAACAAAGTCTCTAACTACGATTTGTATAGATTGGTAAACCTATGTGTAAACCCCAATCTGATGACGAATGTACTACTTCTCGTAATGCGGGCAATGCTAATTAAGGTATATAGAAAAAGTTTTTAAGGTTAATGGAATAGAAAAGATTTTAAAATAACATAAATCTCTATTTAAGTTACTTACTATGAACTCTTTTATCTAATTACAACAAAACTATCAACCTTCTTGTATTCTTATTAAAAGAAAAAAAAATATATACGCTGTAATAAATATTAAAATTCGGAACTTATACGCACCAGATAGAGGTAACTCAAAAACTACTCGTCAGATGTCGCTCAAATTTGAATGGTGTCACATAACTAGCACTAGCTTTCGAATAGAAATCGAATCAACCAAATCATTACACCCAATAAAAATTATGAAGTCACAAAAAAAAGAAAAAACTACAGGTGAATTGACAACCTCCTCTGATTTTAGTTAGTTAAAAATGTTTAAAATATGGATGAAAGTATAAAAAAATACTTTAAAGACTGCCTATTTTTAACTCGAATTATAAAACAATTTATATATAAGGGCATCTAACAAACGAGATAGACGTGTTGAATAAAACGTATTTCTAAGAAATTTATAAAATACCTGAAAGACGCTTGCGTAAAGACGGTAAATAGGCTGATGATCTGACAACTGATGTCATATTTCAAAGCATATTCATTTACTTCTCATAAAAGCGAGTCGTGATCTTATAGATTCTATTGTAATATGTTTTTCTGCATAGAAGACGGTTTTTCTGGATATAAAATCTTGAATCATAGTATAACGTGGTGTAGCTTTTAGTATCCTTACTTAAATAAAAATCCATTAATATTATATGTACGGTCTGTTTTGTCTTCTGCCTGTTTCATAATGATGTTAATTTTTTCCATATGTAATTACGAAATCTGTTTTTATATCTTCTGTTGTTGCTTAACTTAAAAGTACTATTGTTATATTAACTTTAATGCTACCTAATGATTTATATATTATAACATGATGTTTCTATGACAATTAGTTGCGGTATTACGAATATAATTTTTGAAATTTTATTCTGATATTCGAGGGGACTGTAATCCATCATTGTCACCTGGAACAGGTGTATCTGGTTCACGATATGTTGTTGGTCAAGAAGGAATCATCAAATTTGGGTTATCTAGAATAATATGTCTTTGACTAAGTGGGCTGGTTGTAAAAAGGAAATTTTAGGTACCTTTGTAATGTTTTCCTCCGAATAAATGATTTTATTATTATTATTAAAAAAATAAAACAACAACCAGTGAAGCGGCCGATATCATAAGAATTTGACGGATGTTCATCTTCATTTTTATTCTTGCTTATCCAACGGAACAATGTCGAGGCTGTCCGGTCACTGTTTGCGTGCCGCATGACAATATTATCCCCTACACAATTTTAATCTAACGTCCAACTGCAGAGCCATGATGTAATGTACGACCACAACTTATTCCACATGCAATATCCTGGTAATTTTCTCATCTATGTAATAAATTTAATTATAATAAAGATGAGTATGACTTAACCACATAGAGCTTCTGAGTTTTTTCTGTATTTCTCACAAGGTCTCTGATGTCATAACTTAAAAGAATAGGTAACTTAGCTCGGCTGCAATTAAAGTGGTTTAATTTACTCATTAAGTACATCATCACCATAACAGTCAAGTCACAATTAATGCTTCAATGGATTAGGTTTTAATATGATATACCCATAAACTTAAAATATATACATATTTATCTATGTCAATGCACTTAAACATTTTTTGTAGCAAATAGATATATTTATAATGGCTTAATTAACATTTTTTCTAGTAAAGCGAGGCAAGTTAAAATAGGGAGAGCGTGTCGCGTGAGAACCATCTCGTCGGCATCTCGATTGCCTCCGCTGCGTTGATTGCCGCAGAGCTACTTTACAATAATTACGAATAGGTACATAGTACACAATCTCCACCGCTAACAGATTTACGTACGTGACACTTATTGGTCACAACTAAACATTTTTCGTATTCAAAAATTTATATTGAATTCACATTTTTAAGTGCATTTTTATACTTTGCGGATCTAATTTAATCGTCATGATAGTATTTGAGATGTGAAAAAAGATATAAAAATCTAATATTGCAAAGATCATCCGCTTATTTTAAATGTTTTTGATAAAGGGCAACCTCTTTCCAGGGTCATCTGATACTCTGTTCCAATGTCAAGTGTTAACATAATTTGGGTCTTGGTTTTATTGGTACAGAAGTTTGTCACTATCTAAACATATAAAAGGTGTCTGACTGACTGACATAGTGATCTAGTGACGCGAGCGAAGCTGCGGGCAAAAGCTCGTTTTTCATAAAGCTATTGTATAACCAGAGACCTATTATTCGCTTACAGGTGGCAGGTGTATATTCTAGTGTAATGTATGTAGGGCATTCACAATATTTAGGTATACTGCAGTTTACCAATGGCCAAAATTCAATAACTCAATATATTAAGTAACAATACATAATATTGTCAGCATTCCAATTATAACATAAAACACAATCAATAGCGATTTAAATTATATTTTTCCAGCAGATAACACATGAAATATAAGCTTGACTCTTTGAATTGTTTTTCACTAGGTCAATAGTAACTAGTAGGGAGACACACGTACTCTGCAATATGATTGTAATTGGTCGTAGTCACTAATGACGATAATAATGAATGCTCCTAACCAGTGAGTATCGCGGAGGCCAAGGACGCACGATTTGAGGAAAACTTCATAGACAGAAAAAAATGGGCATTGTTAGTTTCCTCGTAAAATATTCATAGATTCATGCGGGCTGTTTAAATAACCTTTAAATTTCGCGATGTCGTCTTGTGGGTCGTCTGACTAGTGTGAAAACCTTGAATTCGCTAGCAATGTTCAATTTGTTTTCAAATTAAATACAATTATTGTTCTATTGTGTCTAAAACAAAGAGTTGTTTAACTTTATTTATTCAACTATTCAAAATACTATAGATTTATAAAATACCTTACGTCATCTTAAAGCTTTCTGATTTGCTGTTTAGGTAATTAAAAAAAGATGATTTGAGTTATTTCAGTTGGGTAATACCTTGATGTGTAACACTGTTTGATATTTATTTCAGTCTACTCGGCTAATGGCAATAAAAGCAATAGATAAATACATAAATTTGACGTCGTCACGCGGATTCTCGGTACCAATCATTAGTAATGGCGAGTTTGTACTCTTCCAATATACATACATACGTATCATAACAATTTTATGATAAATCTTTCCTTCCTTTTACCTAGAAGGATATGGCATAGCCTTTTGATAGTTCGTAAGCTACTCGTAAAGACTTTTATACCTATTATTATTATAATACACAAATTAGATTTCATAGGCATACATAATTATATGGTTAATATTAAAACTTAATCCTATAAATTCTTAAAAGTTTATTGGTAGCTTCATTTACATGATTTATACTAAAGTTATTTACATATCTCTTAATGGAAAATCCAATTTAAATCGTAAATTAAAGTATAGTATTACACTGTTAACATTGTAATTCTTATAGACGGGTAAAATTTTAGAAATGCTTTTGGATTGCCGATCATGCCTATGAGTTGGCGGTTCGTCCGAAGATATTGCGTAAGCGGCGGTTTCGACAGGTCGCCACGGATATAGCACGGGGCCGTTCTTTCGAGATCCCCACCTACACACTCTCTGAGAGCAACTCACATACACGACTCTTGTTAAATGCCTAAGCAAACAATCGGTCCAACGAAATAATAGTCAACTCACGTTATCGGTTGACAGGGTCATAATACGAGTATAACACAACCAAAAGGTTCGGTTGAATATTTTTTTCCTTTGTTATGATTTGAGTTCACCGGCCAAGGTCTAAGATGTTCGATAAGCTGAGAGCATAATGAATTAAGACAAAAAATTCACAGGATGTTATACATCGTAATTTTATCTGCTGCAGATCGAAATTGTTATGATGCCAATTAGTTTTTTGATTACAATAATATCTGCATGGTGACTCAGAAAAATTATTCATAACTAGCTCCTATTGAAGCTCGTACTTATCATGTTCGTATTTTTTAAAATAGGAAGAACATGGATTTTATATGTGATCCGAGATAAAACACTTATTTCATAGCTCTTAAAATAGAATGAACATATTTCTCAAGTATTTTTCGAAATGTTCAAAGAATACCTATTTTTTCTAATAATTACCTAGAGAAACATAATTCTTTTCATATTGAATCACGTCTTGTGTCATCCGCACAGGCCTTCACGGTGATGTCATGTTTTCGCTGACCTCACATTATTGATATTTAATTAGTTTTTTTCATTACTTACCTACGAATAAGCTTTGGCTGATATTGAAGGTTATAATTAATAATGAACAATGTTCTTTATTACAATTTAAAACAACAATAACAGTTTATTATTGATAGCGTTGAAATAGAAAATTTCATAATCACAAAACTATAAAAATTGGGGATGAGTAGTTCCAAAAAAGGTTATGATTTTCTTAATTTGACAATTTTCTGTTACTGCTCTACCGTTCTATTTTATCTCACTGTTTTTGAATTGTTCTCAGTGCTTAAAGTTGCGTCAATTTTAAATAACTTAAACCCTTTGGTGATAATTATGTAGATAAGATTTATGACTGCAAATAAAATATAAATTCTTTAAGTGGTAAGTAATTCCAAAATAAAAGTTGAAAATCTCTAAAGGAATTCCAACATAAAGGTTTGCTGCAGGCAAAATAGCACAGTGAATGCGGCCTGTGTAGACATTGAAATTAAAGACCAGGAATTCTACTTGTATACAATGGCCGCTCTTCACTGAAATCGTCTGACAGTGGAATTAAATTGAATAAGTAATTTAGCTACTTCTTCATGTGCTTTATTTTGTATCCATTATGTACATTGTATCTCTCATAGAAGTAACATATTATATTCAAGTCATACGAGTTTTACCTACGTAAGATATTAAATAGCGAGTAAATATTTTTACTAAAATCCGAGATCTTTACTTATTACCAAATGTGTTTGGTTGTGCGTCAAGCACCCGTCGAATAATAAATAAGCTAAACCAGTCGAATCAATGACATCATCTTCCTGTGCCGCCTGAGGCCGTGTCCTTTACAAGAGACATTACTGTCGGCGGTATTATTATATATCTGCATATTTAATTGCTGTTACAGCTAGAAATAATCTTTTATAGATTTCATACATTGAACTGGCTGAAAACAGGTCTAAAATATTTGTTAATTTGAATAATAATAATATTCCAGTCCATATCGTCATAATTTACTGTAGTTATGTAACCATCTAGGCCAAGTCTCGCTATACCGATTTGATTTTATTTCCCACTCTTTTTTTATACAGGCGGCCTGCATTTGGTACATGCTGCCCTATAAATCAGAAGATTCGTTTCTAAAGTAACATTTAAAAAAGAGTTCAAGACTTTCCTTGTAGATTATCCTCTACGACCAAAGATCATTATCTTTTACACCAGTTATTTGTATGTATGTTTTTTTTTGCTATGTATGTGTATTAAAGTTATTCTTCCAAACTACTTTATGCATCTTGCATATCTGTTTAGTCCGATGGGTAGCTATTGGGGAATGCATTTAGCATTAAACTCGCCATTTTTATCGTAATATTTTTATTGTGGTCAATAAAGGTTAAATAAATAGACAAAAACAACCTGCCAATTATAATGTGGATAAAAAATATGATAATATTTTGTTTGACTTGAATATATTTTAGAAACCAGTTTAAAAATTAATGTGCTGAGATGTTTTAGTGGAAGAGTTACCATAAATGGGTGCATTATTTCGTCCCGTTTTGGGTGCATTGTTTTTTGCTGCGCGCCCTTCGAGCATGCGGCTCGGTGAGGTTGAGGTATTCCAAGTTGACCGCAATGTCCTTGCTATATAGAACGAAGTGGTTGTCCGCTACGCTCTGTGGATCAACAAGATGGCGCATAGGGATCATGGGGGACGCGCGAGGGACGCAGGGTTCGAGGAACGGGGGTCCGAGGGACGGGACGGGACAGGTCCGGCGTGGCGCCCGGTCGCATCGTTTCGCCTGGCCCTGAGTTCGAGCTCTATTTTTAGCGCTGTGTCACCGTTTGCTTCGCGTCCGAGCCTCTTGCATGCGAATAAATGCATGCAACGGCGATGAAGAAAGCAATGTCCTCATATGAAGTTGTAATGCTGATCTATCAAGGTACTTGACCTTGGAATGCACTTGGATCCGAATCTCTGTTACAGATGGAATAATCACTTTTATAAAACACTAGTTTCAATGAAAAAACATAAAAAATAGTCCAGTCGATTTTTTACCGAAAAAAGTATATATGTACATATATATCCGAAAAGTACTGATCATTTCTATTACGTCTAATTAATATAAGTTAAGAAGCGGTTTCGTATGTATGTTATGTAAATCATACGGTACTCGAAACCATAAAAGTAGAACGAAATATTTTTTAAATTCGTATCACGAACGGCAGTCTAGGTAACAGTAAGTGGTCGTTATGATGTCATTGGCATGCGATAAGTTAGTCCTTTGCCATATGACGTGAGTTATATAAGTAACTGTCCGTACCCGAAACGCTCTCCTGTACGGTGTCGATTATATGTATACTGTGCCCTATGCTTATAAACCTTTATACAGGTTTGTCTGTGTAGGTATCATCTCTATCTTATACGGAATAAAGTATTTTTTGTAACAATAACAAAAAAGGTTCTAATTAACTTGCGAGAATATTGACACGTTAATCTATGCACCCGCCAATGGTAATTTTTTGCAGCTATAAGTAGAAATAGGTGTATAAAGTGGTATAGGTGCCTCTTCTTTTGTTAGTGCTGGGGTTAGTGGCCAATTGTTACCAGTTTTTATGACGCACGGAGATTCTATTATAGCTTAATGCCTGCTATCTAATGATAACAATAAAAATCCACCGATTATTTCGTTTTATGGTTGACGGAGATTTTCTATAAACTTTTTCACTTACGGTCACGTACAGGGCCAACCCAGAAATATAACTACTTATTTAAGTAAAGCATTAATAAATAAATTAGAGAGTAAAATAAACAAAAAAAAAAACAAAAGTTACTTTTTCAATAAGTTAATGCTTGACTTGAGTTCCAGTGGATAGTAAGTGACGATGAAATTCAGGGTAGTGAATGCACTAACATAGCAAAAGCTTATTTACTCTCTTCTTAGTCTCCCATATCAGGCAGGAACATTAACATGAGCAAACTCTTTCAGTTCTTCACGGCAAATAACGACAAGTAAACCTTGTTGACACTAAGAAGTCGAATTATTCCATCGACAGGACCAATCCAAATCTTAAAATAGTACGACACATGGTCGATCCTGTGCTTTGCATGCGGTTTAAAGTTGATGCAGTATAAAGTACCGCTGCACCTTTGCAAGAAATTTTCGACGCGCAGAAGACTTTTTTGTGAAATAGGTACAAATTGGTCTTAACTATTATTATTTTATTATTATTTCCATTTCAAAGTTTTAGTTGCTGGATTAGTCACATGCAATTATCAGTAAATGTATATTACATGTTAGGTTGGTTAACTTTCGATTGTTTCAATTAACATATTGATCGTAAGTATGTTACTCCTACGCGGATGTGGTATTTTTATGTCAGCTGACGATATTGACACTCGGTAGCCTACTGCTCCTACGCGACACCGCGCTCTCCACCTCGAGGACTCTACCCACACTGTTGTTACGCAACGTGAATATTATTTGTGCAATGATTCATTTCAATATACTAATATTAAAAGCTTATTGAAAAAACTTATATACCACTGGTTGATTCTACGAATGTTGCTCTAAAACATATGTTATACTCTAATCGATTTCTTATACTGAATGTGTATTGCGTATATCAAGTTTTATGATCGTATAATTAACCGTTGAACAGCTCCTTCGTGACAAAAAGATATGGGTTGCAGAATTAAGTCATAACTAATTTTGAACCTTTTTATATGCTCAACTGCCTAGTAAATTATCAACACATCGTATAGAGTAAGGGAGCGAGGAAGGAAATAAAAAATAAATCTTCCATATCTGAAGATCGAGTAACTAATTTCCACGTATAACAGGTATATTACTTTTATCCTGATAGATTGATATTTAATTTAATTATGCAGAATAGACTGAATGTTATCTTTCTTAGTTAATAAGTTATGCCTTGACTATAAATATGGTAAAAAAAATCTTTTAGGTTCTCTGTTAGGTTATTTTGATCCTATAAAAAGTTGACTTTAAAAAAGAGTTTCCCGCTATTTTTCACGACTAAATATGATGAAAATGACTTATCATTAGGGTATACACGTCAAGCATTAACTTATCCAATATAAAAAAAAAGTTCGAAGTTTTCTTACAATTTTCCTTCTGTTAGGTAAGTAACCGAAGTAAAAAATTGCTTTAAAAGCGAAAAATAACCAAATGACTGAAACTCTTACTTAGCAATAAAAAAAATACTATATGCAACATTTACTGAAATGTTCAATTCGAGCAACGTTCCATTACTCTAATCGTATCGTATATTCGTAACATATGTACATATATTTTGTCTGCTAGACACATCATCAGGCATTAAGGTGATTAATGAGGGGGAAGTCTTGTAAGGTTAATTATATGGTTTAATAAATCTCATTCATTCAATCATTTAAGAAAATTGTCTTTATACTAGAACAAGAATATCATCAAAATTGTTTCATAAACCACGGAGTTATGGCGCTATATTTTATTCTACATCCAATTCTAAGAAATTGGGTAACTATAATGTTGTGTTCCTTATCAATTATACTTTACTAAATGATACCTTTGGAAGAATCGATCAAGAGAAAGTCTCTGGTCTACCATCACGATAACGCCAGACCACATTTAATTAATGAGTTTGGCTCTAATGTATGTCGTCATGAGTGTGGAGTATATCATGCTACCATCAACATCTCTTGTTTTGATCTTTTCAGAATGTTTCGTGTAGGTTAACGCAAAAATAAAGAGTGGACTCAGTATTTCACCAGTGCTATTAGATTTTCATCAATAGACCGGAATTTTGACATCAACACAATCTAGCACACGAGATAGCAACAAGTTATCAAATATAATATTCTAAACATATTATAATTAAATGTAAATATATAATGAAAAAAACTTTTAATGTATCGTCTACAAAAGTATTTAATTAAAGGTTTATGTTTTTTGTGCTAAACGAGTAAATCGTTTTTCTTCTTTCAATTTAAGTTGTGACATGTTGATTGATAATATTTCAATGTAAATTAGACAAAAGAAAAATGGACTTGAATATAAAATAACAAAATAATGTAAAACTATAAGATTTTTCTGGTAAAGATAATTTGAAAGAGAAATATAAGGAGAAAACTCAATAACGATTAGGTAGAACCATAATTTATAGCTTGATTTGCAAACATTTTTACTTAATTTGAATTATTTAAACGTTGTAATGCCATATACAAGTTTCCATTTTCATATAACTCCTCCACACATACGTGTGATTCATTTAGATTGACCATATTAACCGCTATGTGAATAACAGATTCCGGTTAATATTTTTTTAAGCTCGAATGAGTTGGTTGCCTTGATATTTTGATGTTGTTTAAATTTTTAAATGTCACTGATTACGGCGCGGTGACTTCGTTGTGAGCTTGTGACGTTTACGATCGGTGTTGCAACGTAGGGAGAAAGTCGCACTCGTCTGGCGAAATCATGCCTACAAGTGCTGTGCCAAATGTTCGAAAAATATCCCACACTATGTACATACATATATGGTAGCTTCGTCAAAGAAAACAGTAAAAGTTGTTTCGTCGACAACTTGTTTTTTGTGGTGTGCACGAATATCAATATAAGTAATTGTTTCATTGATATAATTAATTACTGTTATAATATATTATACACTACACTAATTATAATTAATTATTTTTTGTTATGGAGTACCCAGTTGAATAATTCAGAATAATTCACTTGCTCAAATCTCGTAGTTCTTATTAAATCGCAGAAGAACAAACGAGGGACTTGTATTATTGTCTGATACTGCGAATCACATAAAAAACATTTTTACGTTTGTTTTTATTTGTGGTAGTTGCTAGACTATAACAAACCGTACCATATGTGTGCGTATATGCAGATTAAATAGGGTGATACAGAGCTCAGCGACCTCCAGAGACATAGCGCCTTAGCATAGTTCACTATTCGTCCATTCGCCAGCTAGATTCAAGAAGATCCAAAACTTCCTACTTAAACAATAATAGTAACAGGTTTTGGGTTAGAACATGTAGACACAATCCAAATAATTAGACACAATTGTGAGCGTGTCATCCGGTCCTTGATTATGTCAAGGAGATCCTTTATGCTAGATAAAACTGCACTGATTTGATGGAAACATTCTATTTCTGAAGCAAAGAGAAAAATATATATTTTTTGTAATCGGCTGCCTAATTTCCAACGATACAAAGTTCATAAACGTCTCCGTCAATAACGCGTTAATAAAACGTGTTACTTTATTTATATTTAAATCTGAATCCTAGTAAAAAACTCTTCCGGATTACTAATACCCATTGTTAATGCAATAAAAAAATTGTCTCATCTATTCAGAACTTCTTTATAATACTTAAACTCTTGTCGCATTAAATAAACATTAGGAAAATATTTTGCGATGTGAGCGAATCCAACATAGCTCGGGTATCTGTACGATACATTCACCCGGAGTTCCGTCTCAGAAACGTGATTATGATTTGCAGCACTCTACGGTTTTATGCTTGGTGTTACGTGTAAACTTATATGTGACTTCAACCTTGTGCGATGGCGGCCCGTGATTATAATAGCAAGCCGACCGTGACACTGGCGCAGGTCATGATAATGATGTCTTCTTCATTTGAAGGTTTTTGTAATATCTGCTCAGTAATATTAATAGCATAAAATATTTTATTTGAATGTTTAATTTTGTTGTTACCAACGTATATTGAACAGTAAAATTTCATATGCATATTTTATAACGATAGTTAGTTTAGAGTTCGTTTTGTTATTAAAATATACATTCCAGTATAATTATGATTAATTAGGACTTATTTGGGTATAATAAAGTTAATAAAATAACAAACCTATTTGTAGTTATTATATATTATATTGAATTAATCTTAGTATATCTATACACGATAACTTTTTTACCTTTTCAAATTTTACTTAATCACTAGTGAATTTATGTTATCCTACAACAAAAAAAAAACTCAAAATCAGTCCAACTATTTAAGAGGAGTTAAGTGATATAACCCGAACAGTAGAATTATATGTATAAAAATATATTAATATAGTAGTACGTTTAGTAATACATAGTAAATCATAACAAATATTATAGTACTGTTGAGTGGGTGTAATAGAGAGTTTCGGTATAGGTTAGCCGTACTTAGGAGTTAAGTTGCCCTCGGAGCGTCAGTACCACGACCGTTATCCGGTCACCGCTACGAATGCGGCGTACTCCTGCCGTGATCCGCCTCGCGGAAAACGACCGCGGTACACAAACACGAGACTGTACTGACAAACAACAGTTCTGTACTCAAAAACCCATTAACACAGACAACAGACATTGAACTATTTACTTATTTGTAAGAAAATTCATAAGAAGTTTATATATATTTTTATCTATGTGAATAACTGCTGCTATTAAGAATTAAAGAGTTGTTTTATAGTTAATCATCCTTCTCCATATACCTAGTGAAGAAAGGCACAATGATACGCGTTATTTGGACGAGCTTTACAAATATTTTGAGTCACTATGAAAGCACTTATAGAAAAAATGTAAGACAAACTCATTGTTTCCATTTCAAGAAATTAATAAATATATCTTACTGTGCATATATCCCAAAATTGTAGTAAGAATTCCATGAGCTGTAGAAAGCCGCTAATAAACCAATATCATATCATTTATAGACACTAAAATCCATATACGAGGGTACTGCTCAATACAATATATTTAATATTTGCTATCCATATGGTTGCGTTAGACAAAAGTAATCGTATATTAGTTAAATTAGCTACTGTTAAAGTGATACCTCAACCATTCATTTTATGAGCACATGTTACCAACTGGGCCAGCGAGTGTTAGATGCGTGTAGTTAACAGATGTAGCATAGATCTACAAGTCGCGGTTGGATGACTTCAAGAGCATATTAAGGAAAATAATACTTTTGTAAATTACGTTCTTTGTACGAGCTGCTTTGTTGGAGAAACAGGCCTAACGGTTGTGGTCACTCTAACGGCTGATATATATTTTGATTAGTGCGAGCAGCGGATTTATTGTTAATCCCTTTTTTGTTGGCAGTGACCCTAAAAGTCAAGCGAGGGGTTTTGGGTCAGATTTCCGGCCAGGGTGTACATTTACTTAACAGATAAATATTTGTTCTCTGATCGTGGATCGTGTTTGTGTTATTCTACGCAGATTTTTTATTGTTGCTATACAATCTCTCTGAAGCGTTGTTTCTTTCTTTCGTTTGCGTATTTATATACCTCACCAGGCGTAGCGATTTTAGGAAATATGTAATACTCAAACGTAGACCTAGATCGATTCCAGATTCCATTATTTTTAACCGATTTCAAAAAAGATCGTTCTCAAGTCGTCCGTATTTTTTTTCGGATTCGTGATTACCCGCCGGTTTCTTTGATCAATATACATATGTATGTATTTCTTTACCTAAAATAAATCATACCGTAGTGAACTGCGTAACTGCATTTTTGCTTTTCAGTTAACACTAAAAATGAAAATTTATATAGCACCGAGCCTCTATTGTACATTAAAAATAAGTACTATGACGAAACAAAAAAGCAAGATGTTGTGGTCGTTAACCGGAGCAAGGGATAGATAGCAATAAAAAACGCCGTATGACACGACCTTTTTTATTGATTGGGGTTCTTGGTTTTATATTGTACTGTTTATTTTGTTATTATGTAAATAGCCAAGAAACAGCTGAATGTCCATGAGGGCATTAGCTAAATGGTAACAATCGATCAAACGAATACAATATGATATTTAACAAATACAGAACGGAATAATTTTATAATGAATACTTAAAATTAATTTCGTTTAATTGTTAAGTTCACGAAACACGTACAACTAGCGGTATGTGCGCGGTGTAGAGCATCCTCCTCTGTTCTTACGATACACACATCAGCGTCGTTTCGCTAGGCTCCAATAAATTATATGCTTCAGCAAATTACAACTAAGTACTCATTTCCCGTTAAACTGGTTCAAATACTGCTATTCGTTTAATCTGAGCCTGCTTTGCAGTAGGTATTTAATTAATTGGAAAATACTTTAAAAGTTATCTCTATAACATATCACTTCCTGACTGTTAGATAAATGATAATAAATCCTTTTATTTGTATATAAGTAGGTACATACTGGTTATCTATTTTGTTTCCTTTGAGTAGTTGACAAATTAATAACTTATTTTTTATTAACCAGATATTATTGGAATTAAATCCCCCGATCAAATTAAAGGGTAAAATTTATAAATCCGTCAAAAGACCTGCCGTAATATATGGATCAGAATGCTGGGCTTCAAAAAGATAGATAAAAGAAGTTTACATAGAGCAGAGATGAGATTGTTGAGGAAGATGCGTGGAGTGACAGTAAGAAATGAGAATATTCGAGAAAGTTTGGGAGTTGCACAAATAATATAAAAATTTAAAGGAAACCGAATGTCGCCATATTTATTTGAGTTTGTCGTCTTTTTTATTGTCTTCGAATATCGTGGAATGGACACGTGATGAGGTGAGAGAAAATTCATATAACGAAAAGGGTGATGGACATGAATGTGGATGAACAAAGGGGCAAGGACGAATTGGATAAATTGTGTGAAAGACGATATAAGAGAGAAGTGAATAAATGTAGATATGACGATAGGATAGAATGGATGAAAAGAAAATATAAAAGAAAAAATATATAATGTTAAAGAGCTAAATAAATTTGATAAATATGACAAGGTTGACTAAGGCGGGGTAAACATTGGGGTCTAAAATAAAATTAAAAATACACCTACATAATGTATGAATATGTAACCGTATGTATCTCTGAAATAACCTTCACCTCTTTCTATAAAATATTCAATAGCTTAACCCATTTAAAAAATAACAATAGATTACTAGAAAATAATTAAAAATGTGCAACGGTTAGGGTGTGAATTTTCAAAGTATAATAACGTAGAGTCCTAGCTCATATTAGTTATTAAAAGATAAGTATTAAAAAATAATGAAATGAATACTCGTTCTTATATACGTACTTAGATATTATGTAAACCGATATGTAGACAATTTTATGATAGTAGACAAATAATAGATAAAAAAATATGGTTACTTGTGTTCGTAGAGATTATGAGCGCGTTGATGTCTTAAATATGGGTCAAAGGGAAAGAAATAGGTTTGTTATGAATAACATCACAAATGTAAGAATCTTAATCTTAATTCGAAACAATTAGATTTATGATAGATGTTCACAATAAATGTTTGAGTTTCAAAGAAGTTATATGAACATAAATATAACGAACGAAGCAACTGAATAATTTGCTTTGCTCGAATCAAATAATTCTTAGCCCGTAGCTGCTTAGTTCAATTATATTTAAACTTAGAGAAACCTAAGACGTGAAATGTAATTCTAGCGCAAAGTTTAAGTTACTCCTTTAACGCATATTTGCTACAATTACTTACAAAATGTAGCTATTTAGTGTAATTAGATAAAAGTTTAAGTGTATTTAAGACTTTTCCATTTGTAGAGAGTGCTCAACGATATTGGTCGGATGATGAACCGTCTTAAACTTAAACATCAAATTTGATGATAGAACAACCTACACTAAAACTATAAACATATAAATAAAACCAGGTTGTATATCGTTAAGTAACTATAGCTCAGATATTTAAAAATAGCTGTAATTGGCGGTAATAAAAATACGAAGAATGCGTGTAGAATTCTTAGCAGCTTCGCTGTGGTTGCCGGCCTGCCTCCCTATCTAATAGATACACAGAAGCCGTGTATGTTGTTTTTTATTGAATTCGTTGGTATTTTGATCGCCTTTTTACTGTCCTTATGCATATAGGTATCAGATATTCAGGTGAGTTACAAAAGAAATGTTATAAAGCGAACTTTATAATTAAAAACTAATAAAAGTTATATAAAAGTGATTAAATTTATGCAAACGAAAATAACTGATTACTATTGTTATTGTTCAAATAGTGTAGCTTATGTTTTCCTTTCTTTAAATAATCCATCCCAAAATTAGTTTATTGCCCTATTTGGTGAATTTAAAGATTATTTGAAATAAATAAAGCCTTTCTTATTGAGTGTTCATTTTAAACATAAAACTGTAACATTTCATTCGAAGTTTACCAACCCGACCGGTTTGGCATGGCGTTTATCACCCTTGCGATTTTATAATCGGGTGTAGAGTCCGGGTTAGGCATGCAAAAGCTTGGGTATAGTCGCACCGGTGCGGGGGTGGAGGCGGGTGGGTAAGCAGCGCGCTACAGCCTGCGCTTGCGCTGCAGTGAACAGTCTCAGTTCGACCAGTAAATCGGTCGTACGCGCATAACGTGCGTCGCTACCATATTTCATCCTACGAGTGTCCGTTACTATCCGCTCCGAATATTGGAGTGTAGGTGAAGTGTTGTGATTGTGTGTTTTTAGCCATACAAACAAATAGTGTATCGCTATAAAGTATCACTATCGACGGTGCGTTGCTGATTCCTCGGAGCTGAGTAACGGCTGTTCGCCTAGCGAGGGAAGGCGGATCGCTTACACCGGGAGGAATGAGCCCCGTACACCACCGCTCCCACACTCACCGATGATCTCAAGGTTGGCATCTCGCACTTAGTTAACCGAGCCGTGTCGCAACTTCACACGGGCCGACCCCCGACCGCTTGCATTCTCTTCTTTTCACATCAGATCGCGATACAATAACATTCTTTCTAAACTTCTCCTGTTCCATTCTCTTCATACATATTTAAAATGCGTCCACGACTAGCATTTGAAGTAAAACAAAATAGTTTCTTATTGGAATTTTAATTCTAATTGGCTTGTTCCGGCTATAACATAACTGGGGATTTACGTACTAGATGTTCCATACCTACTTTGGTGTAATTTACCAGAAATAGTTATTGTAATAAAATGGGTCAAAGCTTAGAAAATAGTAGTAAATATGAGATATAATATTTTGTCTCTATTTATTAATGACTACTCGGTAAAGTAGGTCTTATTTTACATTATCCGTTTTCCTAGCTAATGAGTCATAGATATAATTGCGTAAGTGACAGGTACCGAAAGTTACAAAAGTACTAAAGCCATCGTAATCATTTTATTACAAAACAAGACGGTCAGTTACACTAGATGTCGCTCACGACACACTTATGTAAGCTGAACTGGCTCCTTCATCTCCTTATACAGACAACTGATTTCTTTATAGGCACCAAATACATGCATACATAACGAATGTGACATAATGTACTGGAATTAAGCTTAACTTTATCTTGTTCACGTATTCACGTGGCAACTTGGCAGTGCCTACGCCTAGCATACATTATAAAAACTAGAATATCTAAGTATTTTATAAGTTCATAATAATGGCATATGTCGTTTAATTTAGGTCTTAGTTTTATATTACGATTATAACCATTTATAAAGGAAATTAAACACACACGCCTTATCTTATTTATCTTTTAGGATATCGTACATCTGTAGGAAAAACTAAACCTTTACATTATTAATCCAATTTGTCAGATTGTCGTGTATATTTCTTAATCACAGTTGAGTTAAACAGACAAAAACTGGCCAAGTGCGTATCGGACCACGCGAATGTAGGGTTTTATAGATGGTCGACAATTACTCGTTAACTTAATAAGTGTATGTGACGATAATAGTTTCCTTTAAACTACGTTATATATGCTACTGTCGTAATTTTTTTACATATCCAAATAAAACGAGTAAGCCGTTAGGCAGTGGTGCGGATACTTAACCGTCATATGTACCCTGATAATTTTCTAAAAAGAGCAAAGTTCATAACATTAATACTTGGAATAAGACTAAGCCGATTGTATCTAACTTTTTCATTTAGGAAAGTTGTTGACTGTTGTTTTACACATGGGTAGATGTTTAAAAATATATTATAACAAAATTTGTTACAATTAAAATCCTTCACTGTAAATGTATGTTATAAACACATGTCAAAAACATTCTTATGTTAAAAATGTCGAAGAGAATATATGGTTATTTAAAGTTAGAGATAGTTACATGTGTCAGGTAAAATAATACTTTAATATACATATAAAGTAGTGCCCAAATGGCGTGTTCTTAGGAGTTTGTTGTCCCTTCTTCTTTCGTACTCTATCATTTTATACCTAGTTCGTCGAAGATCAATTTATGAGTCCCCATTAATTGCCAAAATTTTTTTGTTAATCAGAAGTACTTAAATATAATTCGCCTTTATCATTATGCATGACGTACACCGATGATAGAGCTAGACTGATTATCGTCATAGTATGATATTTGTATTTGCATTTTTTACATTCTTATTGCATGGGTCATTATTTAAACATGTAAATGAATTAATATTCAACAAACATATGTATATATTTAAAGAAATTAAGTGTTTAAAAATGAATGAGTTTGTAACATGGCGATTTTGATACACGTGTGCTTCTGAAAGCGTAAGGGTAGAATGATACAACTCTACAAAGATCTTTATGAAAATGGATAACTGGGAATGTTAGAGTTGACAGCTAAAAAAGTCCCGATTTCATGGGCAAAAAATATCTTATTACATATTAATTTGCTAGTGACCCGCTCTCGCTTCGCTTCGCTGTGTATTTTACTTTGTATACATTAATATCAACTTTAATTTTTTTATATTATATCAATCATGTTTGCATCACGTGTGTCGTGCAGTATTAGAACAAATGCGGTTTTTGCAAAGATACTAACATGATATTCTCAAAGAATTATGTAAAGTATATCAAAACGCACTTGACCAGCGTGGTCAACTATGGCCGTGCATTTTTCTTTCTTAGAGGGAAACAGAATCTAAACTGTGAAATAGTAAAATGTTTTTAATATCAGATTTTTAAAGAAGCAAGTAAATTTTTTAAAAGCCTTTATTTATCTTGCAATGTATGTATGTATGTACGCAACTCAATTTTGAAACAGATATCTTCAACCGATTGAGCTGATATTTTGTATGCATGTGTAGTTTGCATGAGAATGCATGGTTATCTATATGACGTCATTCTAAATCCAACATGGCGGAGCACAGAAGATAGCGGACCAGTTATTTTTAATGAACTCCAACAATATTCTGCATCAAATGAAAGGGCAATCGGAAAATAATTCGAAAAATAAAGTGACGTCAGGCTAAATTCAATATGGCGGACTAGTTTTTATGGTTTCCTACAATATGGGTACCGAATGAAACGGCTTTCTGGGAGTAAGTTAATAAATAAAGTGACGTCACTCTAAATCCAATATGGCAGACTTAGTATTTATCGTTTCCTACTATGTATATGGGTGTCAAATTAACGGGCTTTCAGCGAATAATTAGAAAGAAAAAGTAACGTTACTCTACCTTTAATATGGTGGACTTAGTTTTTATGCTTTCTTAGATGGGTATCAAATGAAATAGCTTTCTTAGAATAGTTTGAAATATAAAACGACATCACTCTAAGTCCAATATGGCGGATTTTGTATTTATACTCTTCTACAATATGGGTATTAAAAGAAAGGACTTACTAAGACTACGAATGCGGGTTAAAACCTGTTGCCTCAATCCGTCTAGCGATAACCAAAAAGTAAAAAATAAATTAAAAGCAAAAAACTTTTTTAATACAAGCTTTTATTAAATGCCCTAAAAAGAGTAAAATTTTCCTTTAAAATGTGAATTGATTAAATTTTTTTTAATTTTCAAATTCAGTAAATACGAATACTTAAGTTGGTGGTAGGTTGGTTGGTTTCCCGTCAGGATTATCTTATCAAGTTATTAATATTATAATATATCTTTCTGTTAAGTCCACCTCGCATAACTACCACTCTATTGCTTGAGGCTTGAGGCAGTTGCCAAACATTTCGCCATGTTCTGGCTGGGAGTATGAGAGCTAGGTTCTGGTACTTACTTACTTTCTGACTTTCTTTTCTTTTCTTTCTTGGCCAACAACAAATCAGTAATATCATGGCGTTACTGGTGACAATGGGTGGTAGTATCCAATTACGTCGTTACTTATTGGTCGGCTATACACATAAAAAAACCACTGACATTTAGAGTGAGCCCGTCAAAAATGATAAAACGATGTTATATCCAACTTTGGTCCCGTCTATTTAGGATGTACCTATAGATTGATGTTGTACTATTATACGGTAATATTGAATGCAAATGAAATTTTTTTTTATATTTTATTTATCAATTTCAGTTGATTACTTCATCTGTTTTCGTTTAAACTATTTTTAGTTTGGTCAAACTATTACAAGTACACAAATACAAGGCGCGGGTCATCTTCTCATCACGAATTCAGAAGGCCTAAGGCATACTTCAATGCGCTGTTCTAGTGTAGATTGATGGAGGATATTTATACAATGCCCAAAACAAATGAAAAGCGATTGTTTCGGATATGGGTATAGTTTTGATAAGTCAAATTAGGGCGCGCTGGTGGTGTATTAGCATTAATTGTAATACTATTTTTATTCTACTGTATATGATACATTTGAAAGTACGGACGCTTGTCGCACAATCGACCTCGAACTGTGATACAATTTCTAATAAGGTAAAGTGTAATAATGTTTTGTATTAAAACTTGTATATTGTAAAAGTCAAGCCATATATTCTATTTAAGCTGTGAGAATACGAAACATTTTAGAATTAACTAGAACCCTAAAATAAAATAATAGTAGAAAGGCGGCTGAATTTATATAATGTTTAATATAAGTAACTTTTATGAACGGTATAAGGTCCAATATTATTTCTTATTGTGTCACTGTTTAAGAGACATTGCATTACGGCGAATTAACCCATTTTCGCAAACTAAGTAGCGAAAGGTAATGTGGAAATTCTGTAATTAATAAGTAAATTACTATCTCATGCGAACAATCATTTTTTCGCGATAGAACATAGCCTATGGGCTATTCCAAATTATTTATCTTGGTGTGAGTTTTATGCAGATTTGTTTAGCTATTTTAATCTGATTGAGCAGCAGACATCATCCAAACTTTTGCATTTATAATACTAGTCGCTTTTAACCGTCGCTTCGCTCGCGTTAATACACTTAAATAAATATCAAAGATCATTGTATATTTTTTTATATATATTTAAAAAAATCCTATGTTCTTTTTAATACCTCTAAGAATACGTGTATAAAGTTTCATGATAATCAGTTGAGTAGTTTTGACGTGAAAGCATAACAAAGAAACTTACATTTATAACAATAAGGATTAAAATTAAGATTATGATTATAGCAGTGTAATCTTAATAAGTTGGATGTCAACATGGTCGGACAGTCCAATCCTGTATGAGAAATTAACTATTACCCGTTTTGGTGGAGAAAAATATCATGAAGAAACGGGCACATCTAGGGGTTCTCATAACGAATCCCGAGGCATGTGAAGTCTCTCAATGCATTGCCTATCGTAAGTAGTTTTAGGTTTGATTGTAGATATCAACTGAGTACAGTGCCCATGCAGTGCGGTATTTATAGGGCGTAATGATGACATAATTTATACGTTAGGCCTCTTGAGCTCAATTCTAAAAAAAATTATGAAATAATAAATATCGAGAATCATGACGCAAACTGCCAAGTCTAGAAATCGAGACATACACTTTACGAGGTAGTTTGCCTTGGTTTGCTATTTACCAATCTTGTGCCTTTGGAAATTTCGGTTATATTAATATTGACTTTACTGAATACATAAATCTGAATCTCCGAAAGCTTTGAAAGTGTTAACCTATTGTACTACTATATATGTTAATGTAGTTAGTGATATTACCCAATTTAGTCGAACTTATTCACATGAAACATATTAAGTATCTTAAACAATAAATAGTATAATATAGAAATTTCAGTTTTACAAGCTAGGAATCTTCTTTAAAAAGTTCCAGAAACGCAGTTTATAGTTCCATTTTTCAACCGCGTTACTGTCAAATATGTTGATAACCTTTTGGCACAATTTCGACAGGTGCACGTATAAAAGGTTCATTCATTAATCGTGCGTGTACGATTTACGCGTTTGCACCCTAATGACTGCAATAAACAGTCGTAAATTATTAGTCGTACCAAAGAGCTATTAACCGACTTCAAAAAAAGGAGGAGGTCCTCAACTCGCCTGTATTTTTTATGTGTGTAGGTCGATAACTTTTTATTAAGTAGACCGATTTCGATGATTCTTTTTTATTCGAAAGGTGGTGCTTTCCCAATGGTCCCATATCAATTTGAGTGATATCTGGCGAGTAGTATTTGAGTTACTTCGATTTCGTGAATTAGGTGCTCATTTCATTATTTGTCGATGTAAAATTAACAAAATAAAGTGTAAGCTTCCAGACTGGTCTCATTTTAATTGAGTTAAGATCTGATCATTACTTTCGGAGAGAGACAACGGAAGTCTTAAAATAATTTCAGCAGATCTCTCACGATTGCGGCTATTATTGGTTAGGTTAGATTAGTATGATGTTATTAAAAACGCGTTTGCGGGCTACCGGTGACATCTGTGACATGAACACAGATATATGTATGTACATGGAAGGCACCACTTAAAAGTAAGAAATAAAAAATCTTTTAACAAAAAAGGGAAATCCGCCTTCAAAAGGGATAAAATAATTTTATGAGGAAAACTGCTTTGGAAGTCGGTGCCAGTTACTTTAATTGAGGCACCTGCAAAGGCCCCTGCTTCCTAAGCAGTTTCCCTCATTAAATTAATTTACCCCTTTTGAAGGCGGTTTTCTTTTTTTATTAAAAGATTCTTTTAATTATTTAATTTATTGTATCCGGATGTCATTTGTATAATCACAAATGACTGCATTTAAGTCGTAACTGTTAAACAATAGATTGAAGAGCATAAATGCAAGAGTCTAAATTTAATATTTCATATTCTTCATAATTATGAGACGAATCTAAGAAGATACATAGAAATGTAACTCATCAATTCAACTCCTAGTGACTTTATGGGAAATAGTGTTTTCACCTACAGTTGTTCTGAATAAATAGTAACCGCTCTGCTCTCAGATACTTTCTCTTATGATAAATCACCTTCATAAAATAAATTAAGACAAAAGTTATATCAAAAACAAGCTTTTATTTAAATGCTCTATAAAGAATAAAATAAACTTTTCTTTCAAAACTTTGACTATCATCTTAAACGTTATTATACAATTTACGAGTCTACATATATGATGTAAAAGCTTCTCGGAAGATTTACCCGTGTTGACAAAAAGTAGGCATATTAGGTGATTATAAATATTTAACACGTCAAATTCATATAATGTACATTTAATATGGTATACACTTCGCATAAAGTTATTTGAAAATTGCCAAGGGTCGTATTCAAAGGTGTCTATTCTCACATTAGTGAAGCAAATGTAAGTGTAGGTAATGTCCCCCTGACTACTATTACAACTAAATAATGGAGTCCACGCGTAAGTACATATCGGTGGAGGCCGTAAACGAGCGAGGTGCCGCTAAACAAATACTCCAAGGCTCCTTTGTTCTTTAGCAATCTATTCCCACAAAGCGGGTAATTGTAATCAACTACTGATCAAGAAGGTTTTCTTTTGAAATTTCGACATATCCATTATTCTCAGTCTTGCTGAGAATTGATATAGTTACTTTGTGTTAACGTAATGTTATAAACTAGAACACAAATATATTATTGGAACTAAGAATTTACTAAACGCGTTCCCTAATAATTATATTCTCCCTTAGTAACTAAAGTGGCAGTAAATATAAAAGAGTATTATACTATAATTTTAAAAGTATTATATTTTAAAACAGTGTACACAAAGGTATTAAATAAAAGCACCTATACCCGAGAAATAAATAATTCTACTAAGCACTTACTGCTTACTTTCACGTAGATAAACAGGTTTCGTTAGGCGCCACGCAACTATCATTAACTAAGACATTGATCTTTCTTTGTATTTTGCTCACAACACTTCGAAATATGTTACAATTACTGTATAAAAACTGGATATCTGTATCGTAGCGAGTCTATGGTGATTACAGTACGCCACAGATGACGATATACTCGTAGGTGCCGCCATCGCGCCAGCATTATGCCGCACACCTGTCGCAGTCCGTGGTCGCTCGACCGTCGACCGCCCCGTTATGTCATTCCATAGTACTCGTGTATTAACAACAATCCAACCATCCATCCCACACTCTCACGCGCAAGTCATCAATCTTTCGTGAGAAATTTCAAATAATGTTGCTTTTTATTAAAGGTCCCGTAGCTTTTCACTCTGAGCAATTTTCACAGACTTTCGGTGTCTTGTGTACTTAGTACGGTATTTTGTGTCTGTACATAATGCGTATTATATATGTATTTAAATAAAAGACGATTATCATGAAAAATGGTAATTAGGCGAGTAAAAAACCAAGATTTTGGTATAGGATGCGTCAGTTTTTGTCACAAAAAGTTATGTTGCGATGTGTATTTGAATGTATTCTCTATTGTACGTATGTTTAACCTATTAAAAATAAGTATAGAGTGTCCAAATTCCGTTGTAATTTTATATTACACATGAATCAAGTGATAAAATACCTTTGAAATAAGAATACTATAATAGCTATGCAAAGTCGATAGTTTAGAACAGGAGCAAATTAAAGAAAGATACTTTGTTTTAACAGTTAAAACGTACTAATACAAAGGCGACATAATTATAATGCATCAAGAGAAGGAAGCCTGTTACAGTATGCAAAACTGTTGTTACTCATTCTATCCTAGTAACGATCTGAATTTGTTAGTGATCAAGGTTTTTTTGTTGTTTTGTTTGCATTTATTATATTTTCATTTAAGTATAAATAAATATAAACAATTGTATATGTTTCTATAGATAGGAATTATTGATAACATATTTTACATCATATTGAAGTAAAATTAGTGAACCAATTTTTTTTCGACTTAAAAGGTAAATTTTTTATCACTCGTTATTTACTACTCGTGTATATTAGGAATGCATTTGAAATAATTGGGATAAAAATATAATTGTTACATAATAATAATCAACGACGTGTCGTTAAATATTTCAACTGAAAAAATAAAGAGATGTATTAGAAAAAAATGGTTTGATTTGCGAATATCTTTCGGTGCGCTACAATAAAAGTTTTTACTCGTATGTATATTTCTGTATGAAATATTGCGTAAGTAGTCATTTATGTTGTAATATTAAGTCAAGTAAAACATATTTATTAATTATAAACTGAAACCAAATTAAAATAATGTATTTCATGACATCCTTGTGGATTACTTGTGTAATATTTTTTAAAAGTTTTCATTTAACTTGCACTGTATATACGTGTGTATGTGTGTTTGTTCGGGTGAAATCTTGCAACCCAATTTCGAAGCAGATATCTTCGCTCGATTAGGCTGAAACTTTGTATGCATCTTTAGTTTGGATGACAATTAATGGTTAGCTATTTATTTTATTCTGTTTAAGGCATTTAGACAAAAGGTTGTTATAAAAAAAGTTTTTATTTTTAATTTATCTCTATCAATATTTCTTAAGTGTGTCGTCGTCCAAGTACATCGCACTGACAAAATACGGTGGATCTAATAGTTGCGATGCGGCCGTTATTGTACACACGGTTAACTTTAAAATGACGTAAAAATGATGTTAAGTTTTACCTCGACGTTTACCACGGGAAAATAATAATTGAAAATTTCATCATCTATAAAAATTAAACTTGACGACAGCCTACGCGGAAAATAACTATCACTGCTATAATTAATGTCTGATTCAAGCTGTACGTCTATAGTTAAGTATCCGACTTTGTAACATGTCAAAGTTGTCGTCGTTGTCCTTACAGTATTATATAGTAGTAAGTGTGTGTGCCTTAGTTATAGTGTATTGTGGTACGTCTGAATGTGATTGTTAAAGTCCCTGTATTAAGCATTAGTATTTATT
Source organism: Carystus phorcus (assembly GCA_018248895.1). Lineage (NCBI taxonomy): Eukaryota > Metazoa > Arthropoda > Insecta > Lepidoptera > Hesperiidae > Carystus > Carystus phorcus. Next base: position 26,880 of record DWJN01000236.1, read on the forward strand.
GTTTTATATGTGTATCGATCGGGCATTAATCTATTTTAGTAGTGTAGATATTCAATATTTAACGGATTTCTAGACTATCTTTTTATCTTTTGTTTTTTTTTTTATATTTTATTAATATTTATTTATTAGAGACTTAATGATCTCGACTGCTATGTGTTTATTGTGGCGAAACTTTAAGTTTCGATACTTAGGTGCGCTATAAAATTGTCATTATGAATGTGTATGACTGTATGTTTAGCTATTCAAATGATAAGTATTGACGTAATGTATAGATATGAATGACACATGGAGTCTTAATTGTTAGTCTCGTTTAAATAATGCTATTCGAAGTGATAAATATTAATAGGCATTGACTTTATCTCATTCAATTTTGAACCTAGTTATGTTATAAAGGAATTTCAATGAACTTCATACAGATTGATCTATATACCATTGCTTTTTCAATATGGATTCTGACCAGCAGGTTTTATCTCGCACAAATATTAAGAGCATTTAATTGCGAATAGTTATGTCGAAGAAGTTTTAACGCCATTTGTTGTAGCATCTTCAAGTGTTATAACCGTGACTTAACGTGGTTTCCATCGATACTTATAATTTTACGGTCGTTATTCTAAACATCTGTTCGATAACAAATATTTAGAGCAAACACTAAGTTTATAAAGATAATTAAATTTATGTTATAACTAGTGACTCGACCACGCGTAGCTGTAACTAAGGTTTACATACTCAATTTAGAATCCTATGGAACGAATCCTTTGTAAGATATTAAACAAATAATTTGCAATAAAATAATATTGCGACTATAAATTGAGATGT
>DWJN01000237.1:0-27667 GCA_018248895.1 Carystus phorcus
GGCTTCACGGAAGGATAACAATAGCAGTAACAATATATGTATATGACTTAAAAACATTTTCTTGGTCTGTTAATGCAAGTTCATCCTCTTCTGCATTCGTTTATTAAATAAACAAAGATTCATAAAAGTTAAGGCTAACAAAATGTGGTTTCTGACTTACGTTGTTTATTGGCTTATAGTATCTGCAAGCCGCAGACTGCTCCTGTCGGATTAAGTCCATATTTTTGTAACGGGCGTGCCGTATCGTGCGCTGGCTTTATGTAATACACTTTCCAAGTTAAAAATGTGCTAGGAAACTGCAAACATGCAGTTGGTAAAGATGAGTTTTGGTGGAGTGGTTTAATTTCTAATGGAGTATAGTTAAACGGTTAGATTTAATAACACTCATACATTTATATGTATATATAATTTAAGTCTTTATGTCATTGAACTCTTCCTAAATGGTGGGATTGATTAAATTCAATATCAAATGGATAAACAAATTAAAACTTAAACGATATAAATCAGATAAAAGTTATACCTAAATCTTTATATGCATAATGGTTCTGTTGATGTGAATGTCATTGAAGGCTTCCTTAATGGTGGGATCAATTTTGATGAAATTTTTGGGTGATGGTGCCACACATAGATTATAGAATGATTGCGATTTACAAATCGATCCGTTATATATTTTTATGTTGCAGGATACATGTTTAGTATATGTTAGTTTATACACAGACAGCGTTCTTTTTTAATTGTAATAACGCTCGTTACGTTAAATCTGGAGTTTAACCCATGGAGCTGAAAAAAGCAATTAGAGCGGCACGCAGAGCCATGATATGCGACAAGCCGACAACACTTTTAGCTTAAAAGCTTGCCCTCAGTAGGGATGTTAACTTTATTTCAAAAAATTCCTATACATTATTTACCATGTTGCTTTTATGTACTTTTTCTCAAATGCACTGATTGAGTTGAAGAGTCACATCTGCGTAATTAAATACTTTTATACTAAATAAGTTGATGCTTGGCGTCATCCCCACCTGATGGTAAGTATTAGCAAATATAAAGAGAGTGAAAAGGCTTTTATAAGTTAATGCGTCCATCATTTTAGACGTCCTCACCACTGAACATCACGTAGGGTTAACGCATTTACGAATACTAAATTAAAAAAAATTGTAATGCACTTATTCTTTTGTATATTTCGCTGTATCTGGCAACCCTAGGTTACTAAAGTGGGAAATAAAATGAAATCATGTTACTCCGTACTAATATCACGTTATGAATACGCGAGTGTTGTCGTCTGTAAAGATGTAATTGCACCTTGTTGGTGTAAAAGTAATTTTTAATTTTCGAGGTTTAGAAACAGCTTAGTCGTTAAGGAGACGTATTCTCCCAGTCGTTGCAATTCTACCATAATCATCGTTGAAAGTTTGAAGAACACTTGAATGTGTAATTTTGAACGCTTTGTTCTTATACATTACTTCGTGTATCGAAGAATTTTATGTTACAATATAATGGCCCAGTAAAAAAATAGTGAAATATAAAACTTGGTTTTTATTGATAACACAAAGCTAGTCAATAACAGACAATTTGTAAACCTGTTGACTAGAAGAAATAGTGATTTAAAATGTTCTCTTAATTTAATAAATGCCGAAATACCGAACTATTTCCATAACCACATAACACAAATTGTATATGACAGTACTTTTACAGAGGAAATTGGAAAAGGACGCGAGTGCGCTCTTACGTCGAGGGGATATTTGTTTGTAGTCACGTCATGTAATTATGGTGCGATCCGAAAGTTACCTAGAAAGATAATGTGTATTGATACTAAATTAAATTAAAATAAAAGAGTACCTAAATGACAGATCAAACAATTGAATTACAGTTGCTATATAATTTAGTAGCTTGCTCATTTTGCACAAAGTATCACTAAATCACATTTCATTTATGTTTGGTCTTTTCATTTCTGAATGTAGGGTGCGTTCGTTTTGTTTTTCGTTTGACAGGTACGAACAGTTTGTATTGGAAAATGAATTATTGCTTCTATTATATTTCTTGTAATTTATTTATTATTTTCTCACATTTTAAAGCTTCTTTGGACTTATATTAATAAACAAATATTTCTAAACCGAAATTAGCCTAATCGGTTCCGTCGTTTTCGAGTTTCAGCGAGACTAACAAGCGTCATTTCATTTTTATATAGAGAAATATCTGAAGTTAGTGTTAGAGGAAAGACAGAGTTGTCGACACACGTCGATTTTGTTACAAAGCGTCACAAAACTTTACTTTAGTGAGACGCGAGTGCGCTCTTACGTCGAGGGGCTTTAGGAAAATGCCCTCTTGAAAGTCCGAACCGAGTAGTGCTACTCCGGTCAACAAATACTTTAGTTAGTATGAAATTTCAGGTATCGTGTTCATATATTTTTACGAATAAGGTAACATTTTTGAAACATCGACTGATTTCGCTACTATATAATATGTTGAACGTGCTTTATTCGTGTACTGTGGTATGATTCTATTTCTATTCCAATCTATGGAAAGATTATCTGAATATCCTTCTTCTGAAATCAGCGTTGAATCATTTTAAATGTGTGTTTATGTGCTTCGTTGTTAATTAAATGTATTTTAATGATAGTAGTCTAATAAACCACCAGTGGTGCATGTTCCTTTTTAAAGTAAGTAGTTGACTAACGAATTCATCGTCGCTCATGAATTCATGATCATGTGAATTCTTAACTTGACACACTTCTTGTGCCTGTACTCTTCCTACGTCTCTGATGTTATGTATATTACGACGTGCCTGTAATTTTTTGACATCCATTGAACGCTCTTATTAATGCTGTTAATGTTCGTCTACGCCTCTTCTAGGCAGATGAAAACGTGCTTTAGAATTTAACGTTATATTCAGATGTAAGATGCCTCATTTAATTTTGGGTCCGAGTGAACATCCATCGCTTGTGGCGTACTCTGATGGACAATAGGGCAGAATTAGTTTATTAAAAACGATACTCGAGGTTCTTTATTTGATTATTCCCTCAGGCTATTGAGCCGAAACTGTTCTAGCTTGAACTTTGGCATGTTTATAAGGTTTTAAATATCATTCTTTAAATCAGCAATGTACATATGTTCTGGACGCGTTGCTGCGGTAATCACTTATCACTTATGGCAAGATTGTTTACATAAAAATAAAATACGTTATTAGATTTGTCAGTCAGTAAGTGTTACCTAAACAAATGTAAGTCACTGAACGCATCGTTAGAGGTCGTACTAATATAATTTCCTAGAAACCGTACGTGTTTATATCAATCATAAATATTTGTTCGTCAGTTATAATGTTTATTTATTTATTCAATGGCTCTGTTAGTTTAGCTGAGTTGTTTTTCTAATCTGATCTGATACGAGCGGAGCATTCGAGTCTTGTTTCAAAACGAACTTACCCTAACCTAAATCTTGGTTATCTGGTTTTATGTTAACAGCTTTCTGTTGCAATCAAGTTTAGTTTGTCTAAGATTAAGTGTGTGTCTGACTATTTGTGCATCGCATACCTTTTTGTGTATTTTGTTGAAGATTAAACATTGATCACGGGTAGGGTGAGGCCACAGTTCAAATTCTAAACGTGCAACCGATTCTGAAGTTAAATGTCTATTAGAATAAAAATTGTGAGGTTACTTGCGTACTTGAAACACCTTAATATTGTGAAAGTGTATTAAATTCTGTATATTTACATTTCGCATGGGTGGTGCATGAGTTGCTACGTTATTTCTTTATATTTAATGGTGTACATCCAGTCAAAACGAACCCTTTTGTGAATATAATTAATTTTGTACTTCACTGGCGATTTACTTTATTTCTTTATGTACCTTATACAGAAGTATGATAGAGACAAAGGCGGACATTTAGTCTTAAAATTCTTTTATAAAATTTAATGAATTTGTTATCTATCTATAGATACATATTAGACGCGCCATCATAAATATGATTCATTTATTTATTTATTATAATTCAAACTTAATCTAACACTATAGTCCTTAAACCAATTCGTTAGAGTAGTGAAAATCAAATTCAAATAATATTAGCAATTTATAGCAATTAACATTTCCCAATTTTCTTCACAATTTAGTTCATAAAATATAATTTCTTTTAATATCTTCCATTTCCTATAGTCAACTTATATTATAATTTATGCAGTCAACAACAACAATTTGGAATGGATATACGGTTTTTTACGTTCCATCAATGTAAGTTTCGTTGATCTGTACGTTGTTATCTTCTACGTCGGTTCCTAATGACTGGGTCTTGGTCATCATAGCTCCTTCCTTGAACTAAGCTGCGCCAGGCTGTTGTCTTACGATAGTCGTATGGACACGTGGATGGTGATGTTGCATACTTGTTCTGTTGTTGTTATCTTGTTTTACCGTTTTTATCACAAGGTGAAATATAAACGGCGAACGCATTTCTGATTGCACTCCCTCGTTAGTAGCGCAGGCGGTCTTTGACTGTCTTAATGATAGATAATATCGCATGGCGCTTAATGCAAAGGCTGCATTTCGTGCAGCCGAACGTGATACATCAAAACGTTGACGATTACATCGCTTTGGACTTAGCCCGAACGGTTCACATGATGATTGAGTGTTTATGCAATTGTTGTATGTATTTTTATGTTGTAATGGTGGTAAATGTTTCGAGAGAAATAAACTCTTTAGTTTTTTGTCATAAAGCAGTGTTGAACACCTTGTATTGGACTGTTTTATGGTTTCGGATTTAAAAATAGAAGAAAAAAGGTAAAGAAAATATTTGAAAGAAGTTTAATATTAGCTTTCGCTGCTGCTACATGACACACCGGTAAAAGAGACTTTTATTTTGAGAAGAAATATTGATTTGGGAATGGTAGCAGGTGATAACACCAGATTGTGATTCGTAACGAGTGATTCGTAACAACGTAAGGTTGTTGTTTTTAGTAGTTTTTGACTTTCGTTAAGTGAGCTGTAAGTTCCTAAGACGAAATAAATAATTTTGACTTTGACTTTAACGATATAATCCTTCTGTTCGTGTGTTCTTCACTGAACTCCTAAACGGTTGGTAAGATTTTGATGAAATTTATTCTATGTTTAGTGGATGCAAGAATGGTTTCACATATTCACAGTTTGATCCGACAGAAAATGTTTATTTATAAAAAAAGCCACAAGTAAACAGTTTTGCATCCTTTACAAGCGTATTTTATCCGATCGGGTATATTTCAAGATTATTGCTATTTGATCTATGAAGAAATATTACATTTTACATTGATTTACAAATGATAAAATAATCAACTTAACTGCAGTATGACAAGTGTCCAATCAATCAATCCTCTATCAATCAGTTCCCTTAAGCAATCATGTCACGACTTTTTGCGCCACTTAGACGGTTGACACACTGCCACTGGTCGCTACCGTTCACGGCACGTTCTAGCGATGTTTTGTCGTAGCATACGAACGTTTCTAGCGTTAGATAGACTGTTTAATTAAATAAATACATAACGCCACACACTCATACCCCTCCATTAGGATTCCCGTGTCGTGGGTGCCATGGACAACACACAAAGACACTTACACACATCCAGACTAAGAACCTAAATTTAAACTCATCATTCAAATTTTTGCCTCGATGGGAATCGAATCCAGGACCCTTCGAACGGCGATCTGGTTTGGTAACCATTACACCACGCGGTCGTCAAAAATATATTGATACACAGTTTAAAAGACCACCGAAACCTTTTCGTGGTGAAATTTAGATCCTAACGTCTGGAAACCAATTTAAATTGATTGGTACGAACCGAATAGTTTCTTGTGGTTTATAGCTTTTATACTTCTATATGGCATTTCCAGTTTCTTTGGCCGTGTATTTAATTAATGGGTCTAATGACACAAAAACTTGTGATTAATCGTGACGTAGATAAATCTTCCCCGATTTCAATGTACAGTCAGCACCAGAATTCAAAGATCGGATTTGTACACGTTAGTATAGAACGCAAATTTCGTTCAACTGGAATAGTGCTAGAGTTAAACTTACATTTGAAATTATATAATGAGCTTTAGTTTGGTTCAGTTAACGGCGATTTTGATGTACAGCTGTTTCTGACTTCTTTTTTTCTTCAAATCGTACTTTATTCGCTGGTCGTACACTTTATATCGTTTAATTCGAACGATGATTTATTGTGATGATACGATTACATTTTTATGTTTCAGCCGGCAGGTAAAAAGACTCACCACCTGACCATCCAAATGGTCATTACAATTCATTTATAATATATATACGTATCGATCGAAAACGAAGCGATGAAAATGTTCGCAAAAAATCCTTAGAAAATAGTAATTCTTCGACAGCAGATAAGACTTTTAAGACTGTAGTTGGTTCAAATTGTTCATCACTTTTTATGCCGCGGCACTCCTGTCCTTACCACAGACTAATTTTATTACCCGGTCAGATGACATTGAGGTTTTTATTCCCGTCGCATCGTGATGTAATTGTCTCCGGGGTTATCAATAAGTGAGCTGTCGGTAAAGATATCGGTTGTCGTCGCCGCTTTCATTTAATTAGGGGCTGAATGATCCTAGTGGTATTAGTTCGGTGATTGATTGACCGTTAGATGGAGTGTCTGACACTGTATATTGCTTGCGTACATTAAATTAGGAAAATATCTTACATGCGCAGAACATCACTTACCTCACTCACACAAAGTAAGCATGCTCTTATCGTGAATAAAAGTATATGTTCATATTCAAAATACTTTATCCTTTTTGATATTTTCTCAATACACTTATGCACGTATTTTTTTTATTCTATCACCGTGTAAAGCTCTTATAATAATCGTACATTTTGCATTGCGCAACAATAAAAGATAGAGCAGAGAAAGTTGAAGTCTCTCTAGAAGCAATACAGAATACTTTTGTGTACAGAAATAAATAATTTATATCGAATAAAACTAAATAAATTTATGTCTAGTAGTTAATATATTCGCATTATTTTTAACGTAACACTTTAAAACTACCTTTTGATTTTGAAGTTACAATACGTTTACATGAAGAATTTCAGGCTGTATATATTAAACGCAACGTAAAACAGTTTACTTGATCACAAACGTTCCTCTTACCCGTTTTAATTGTAAAGATAACTATCCACACCTAAATTCTTGTATTTATTGACCGTCTACGTATATCGACTCCCATTTCACAATGTTTGTGTCATCGAGTCCGACAATGTCAATAAAGGGTTCGTCGGTAGTGACATCATCAGACGCATCTCACAGGGGACGACCAATTATTGTTCCGTCCGTCTCTGCTACGTAGTCTATTTTATCCATTTGGTTTAGTTTAGTAACTGTTAGGTATTGTGGCGTAGGTAATCGTTAATAATTGCGCTTTTAAATTTGCTTTCATTTTAATTGGAATGATTTGAGTCTTTCTTCAATACTAATAAATGTTGAAGATGAGTTATTAACTATTGTTATTAAACAAATAAGAGTTATTGTTTTTGCTTGGCCGGATTTTTCTAAAGGAAATGATCGTTGCAGGTCATTTTCATCTACTAAATTCTCAAGGCTTAGGTTAACGATTCGTACACAATTTTACTAGTGCTTACCCTCAACTCAAGCGACCCGCTTGTTTGTTCAGCCTTAACCTCTCCTTTGGCCATAGCCGTTAGGCTATTTCTATTGTCATATAATACTTTGAAACAGACTTTGAATGATAAAGGTAGGCTCGTTGGATATTTTTATCGTGAATAATGCATACAAACAATGACTTAAAATTACGTTATGACTCCTGAGCGTTCCGAGACTCCCTAGGGAGCGAAGTGAATACGCCGGGCAGCATGATCAGCATGATAATGTAAAAACGGGTATCTGATGAGAAAAGGTACGAATAATAAGGTTCGTGTCTAAACTATGGAAAATATTAGAAACGTAGGAAAGGCTGCTCAGAGTCGAGAGTGTTACCAAGACTGAGTTTGTGCAAATGACCGCTGCAAAAACCATGCCTTAAAATAAGATTCATACTGACATTTACAATATACTGGCTATGTGTACTTCAGAATTGGATGTAATGATACATTAAAAAGGTGATACAATAACAAATTTCATGTTTTAAAATAGTGAGATATGCGCTTAACCTAACATGAAGCAAGTGGATCACAAATTGCTACAGCGTAAAAATCTTCCATAACTGTAAGCTCGAATTTCGTATTTACATAAAGGTAATACGATATGGTTTAATTTCTTAAAATGGGAACTGTACAGTGATTTCATAGTTCCTGAGTATTACAGAGGGCGCTTCGCTACGCCGAATAGCGATATATAACGGTATCCCCACACTAGGCGTATGGATATCGCATTGAACGATCTGTAACGCCGGAAATTCTTAAGCAAAACGTATACATACTAATTAGTATAAGGGCCCGTTAGGTTCAGGTACAGCTTATTTGCATATGGCTTTGAATTGAATATAATAATGGCGGCTTTTGTGCTGTCGGAAAGGTTGTTGTAACTGTTACTAAAGTAGCATTATTTATTTTTCTACTGATTAGATGCTTTCTCTGAACTTTCGTGTGAATGTTACTTTGTTATTGTCTAATCATAAACAATTTTGTAAGGAATTGTTAGATTGGATGTATAGGGGTGGCCTATAATACAGACCCCAATCCGCTAGAAAACCCAGGGCTATATACTTGTGATGTATTTTACGTAACCAGCCTTTAAAACAAACCAAGCTCAAGGCATCATGGATGCGTTACCGGTCAAAAAAGGAATGAAAAGAAGGAACGTAATACTTCCGACGTGAAGTACCCTTTAAATCTTTTCTAATTACAAAGGGAGATTTCAACCCTGCAGCGGATCGTTAATGGGTTTGAAGCCAAGTTAGATTTGGCGGACTAGCATTCAGACATTCTCAGAGGAGGCTGCTTTGTACAGACACCCTTTGTGGTATCAGAAGCTGCGGTGCAATCCAATTGATTACTCACAGCGGGAACTCTGCTCTACGTGATACGCATATCCGCAAAGGGTTAGGGCGGCGTAATTCAATTAGATGAAGGTGTGATGATTACATCTAAGAGATTAATTTGTAGCGTTAATATTTGTAGGATATCTCGAATCATTTGAATGAAATAATAATAATAAATAACGATACATACTCACAGCCCCACAGTAATATTTCTTGTGAACACAGAAAGAAAAGACAGAACTTTAAATTCGTCATTCAAATTTCTGGCTTGTTTAAATTCGAACCCAAGGACTCTTCGAAGTGAGGGTGACCGTTGCGCCACATTAATCGTCAGAAGATATGAAGATGTACATGTATTAAATTCTTCGTTAGTATCAGGAAGATGAATGATCTAAAGAATGAGAGAAGTATCGTATGCTAAATATCAATCCGTATAAGCTGTTTCACAATCAGATTCACCTCCTCTCGTCCATTACTCATTCTGAAGTCAGACGTTCGAAATGTAAACTGTAGTAATTAATGTAAAAAAGGTTAATGTTTTGTAAACATTCTCTTCTGTGCGTCGCTGGCAAGACGATAAAGATAGACAATGCCACCGCGACTGTAATTCTGGAAGGGCGTTAGCGTCGTTCCAGACGCACTTAGTCTAGGACGCTACCGCGCGTGATTTAAGATCGCAATTTAAACTTGCACCGACATCTGTACGTAGTTTGCTAAGTAAAGTTTAGAAATGTATGTCCCTGAGCGACCGTGCAATTTGCTCAAAATGTTTCAATGTTTATTCTAGCCGGCATTCATCTAATGTCGGAGTTTGTCGTCGCATAGCGTATTCGTGATGTAGATTCACGTATGTTATTTCACAATCTCGTTGAAATTGTTTTCACTGTATAAACTGGTCTATGCGCACACATATTGTTTGCTATAGTTTGGGCGAGCCTGACAATCTATATTTTTTAGAACTATGAATTTGGCATTAATTTACTGGTACAGATTTTCGCTCCAGTTAGAAATCTGTTTAATGATTGACTGGTACAGCGATGTAAAATTTATAACTGAATAAGTTTGTATTGTCTAGTGAGCATTATTTTTAAAAATTTAAAATTTGTTTCGACATATAATAGACTAGCTAAAACAGGAATATTTGTTTGTGTCCTCGTAAACGCTTTTCAGTATTCCTGATTCCTATGCCTTCTTAAGGCTGGCCTTGTGCTGTCCACCCTATGCTGTTCTGTGATGCAACGCTTATTTCTCAGCATCCATCTAGTCTTATTAACGTTGATTGATGGTCAACCGGCTTATGAAGCTGTAGTTCAGTTCTTCAATGAACAATCGCTGGTACTCAACTCGTTGACCGGCGTTAATAACGCCGCCAGTTTGATGAGGGTCTAACATGTTGCGATTTTATAGCGAGTCATTAGCCCGGGGGTCGGTGACCTGTTCCCTGATTGCTAGACAGCGGGGCTTGTTTATTATCGAGTCTGCATAACGCGCTGTGTCCGATCATTGCTATGAATACTATGATGCGTCCGCGATATGCGTTTTGCGGCATGCGTCACACTCTAATAGTAGCTGTAGTTTTAAACTATGTAATGTGTGCCATATTTTCTTCCAGATACGATTATTTTCATCCTATTAGGTTGTTAGGAATTAATCTCTTAGCGATAAGTTCGCTCATTACAATGTACATGATAATCATCAGAGTTCCCAAATGTACATATTATAATGTTAAAAATACAAAGGGTTATAAATTAATATAATAAATAGTTCTCCTAAGTAAGTGAAATACAAATTGGGCTAATTTTGTTCTTTCAAATTCATATGGACTGTAAATTCAAATAATTTATTTCAAGTAGGTATCATTTATAAATGCACTTATAAACGTCAAATATGTTGCATCGTTTTGGAGAGGTGCCTTATAAAGATGAGAAACAGCGAAAGAATCTCCTCAGCACATCTTTTAAACAATCTGGTGTAGATATTACATCTCTTATCTCTGAATTACTAAGTTAAGGAGAAATGGTTTTGGTTGTTAATTTTCATGCGTTTTTGTCATTACTATATGTATACATTGTAGTACCCTTTAAATGAAACAAAAACCTCAATTATTTTAACCCTTCCACACTGAAGCATGTGACGCAACCTTAGTCGCTCAACGCTCTGCGACTGAATAGCCACTAATTAGTACACAGTCTCGATTGGATAGAAATTAAAAGGAAGCTCTCTTTGTCCTCGTTGTCGAGCCATTCAACACTCAAGGAGTAATCGTATTCAATGACACTTATTTTCGTATGTTAGTTATTATCCTGCCAGATGCAGGATCGTACTTTGTAATTATTATTTTTTCTACTGTAAAGTCCACAGTAAAGTTAAGGTATAGGTAGAAACGGCTCTTTGATGTTGGCTATATGTCGCTGTAGGTATTATAGGTATATATATCATCCATAACTATCCCTCTCTTATACCTATAATTTTTAATTAGTCAAGTACGGAATGAGAGTACACATTTGAGAAATACCGGTGCCGTATGTAAGTTTCGTTGTACGATAGTTATTTCGATACGTAATCGAAAGCAAATATTTGAAAATATGTTCAAGATTATAACTGTTAATTTGTCGGGAATGTAGGTTCCATGTAGCCTACTTGTTTTAAATTAAGTATTATGAAATCGCACTTCGAGAAATACCTACTATGGTGAGTATAAATGTCTAATTTCATATCCAATTAGGCGCCTGTCGGCTAACCTGAGTTGGCCTGTTCCTAATGCTACTTAGATTTGCAATTCCAACTCGATAATTACGTAAACATAAGGATGATTGATCGCGCAATGCGTATGTACAACGTTGCAGCGTGCAAGTCTTTACGGCATCATTTGCGCAACTCAACCAGGCATTTTGCACTACTGAATAATATTTTGCTCAATTCAACTATTTTACGTTGATAATAGACAAATTCGCATTGAGCTTTCGTTAAATTTAAAGCCTAAATTTAAATTCATTATGTTAAAATGTTTTAATACAGCTGTGTTTTTTTTATTTTCAAAACCTTATGGATTAAAATGCGATAGTGTTTAAATCTCTCGTAAATAAGACTACGTCTCTACATTCTCTTACAGATCAAATGAGAAACGTTTTTATTTGTGAAATGTAGCTGGTATTTGCTGTATCCTCCATTTTAAACCATAAAGAAGAACATAGAACGTGCCGCTTCATAGCCTCAATGCCCAATTGCCCTGATTGTTGTACTACTTGTTTCAATAAACGACAAACGCACGTATGTAATATAATATTCAATTCTAGTATTCAAGAAAAGCGCTGTAAAGAATTGGGATATAATTCTGCAACTTCATCGAGCAATTTCTGCTTCATTTTTTATGCTTCAGAGTATTGCTATAGTAAGTTATCGGTGCTAGATTTGTTGAACAATCGTTGAGTTTCATCAAAAGTTTTTATGCAGGTTTAAACAGAGTTCTTGGAAGCTGGCTCTAGGCAGATTTTTCTACGAATTGAAATATTGCGCAGATAACCGAACTTGTGCAGCTTATATCAAGTGTTATCTAGGTGGATTGCTGCATTCAGGACATCGAATCTATCGGTGGATATACTTCGTCATAGCGGTGCATTCAGGTCGGCGTTGCGTGTAAAACGCAACTGTTGAATGACGCCGTTCGCCCACGGATTAGCCGCTTGCCGCGGAACGTTCCGCAAGCTTTCAAACCGATTTCGAACAGATCTGTAGTATTCCAAGTTATGAGGCTGTTTGACTTTTGTATATTAATACCGGTTTAGTTTGCTACCTGTGAAGGATGCTAGTGCAAAAGGTTCAGAGTGAAAAAATCTGCGAGCGTCATCTTCTTTATTTTTACTCTGACAATATAAATTGTGTGCCAGCCAGACATTATATTACAGGACATCGAGACAGGTTAACAGTCGACAACGCTACCCAAAGATCGAATTATGCTAGATTTGTTACGGTTATAAGGAAGATTTTTTTTTTTACTGCGTGGTCAACCTCGAAAATCTTTAGATGTTGCTTTGTTGAGTCGCAACCATAGGGAAGATCTTGGTCTATTCATTTAAGGGCTTATTGACATGAATGTTTCTCTATTTTGTCAGACTAATTTGACCTTTTTCCTGCTCAAGAGCCGTTCTTGTCTAAAGAGCTTCTTAATTCAGCGTTCAGGGCGTATAAGTAGTAAACTTCTGTCCCGAAGTAAATCTATATTGGTTTGTCATCTTTTGGATAACAGACACGTTAGGTTACTGGAGTAAGTATGTGGGATGCTCGGATTGGAATTTGGAAAATCTTTTTTGATAATTACTTTATACGTGTGTGTCACATTAGTGCGGCGATCTAAGACATTACGGACAAAGTCACACATCTTGCGTTCTTGTTGGTATATAGGTTAAGATAGTCTTGATTAAGATTAGGAAAATTCTTTTTATTTTCCGGCATAATATATAGCCTTAGTTGGTTCTAAGATTCCATTTCACAAATTGGTGAAAGAATTTTTCAAATCGGTCCAGTACTTTTGGAGCCTATCCAAATCAAATAAACACACAAACAAGAAATCTTTCCGCTGTATAATATTGGTGTAGATAAACAGAAATGTTTTTGTCTTGAGCATTGAATTTAACTATTTTATCTAGTTTTTTCCTTTTACCTACTGGATGTGCTTGTAGGTTCATTAATGCATAAATGATGAATGTAACTTTGAAAGTAGGTCATCATCCTGCGTTAACGTTAGCGGCGAACTGCCGATACAACTTTGCACTTCTTGAAAATTTTATTCAGTGCGAAAGTATCTGAAATTTTGAAATCTGAATTCCACAATATTCCCTACGCGTTCAAGCATAAATCACCATTAATTTGTGATCTTCGTAGTAGGTATATCATGTTTTACTATTTAAACCTAATGAACAGTCAGTACTTTCTTTGTCATAATTATCTTCTTTGACATGATCTCCACTATCCACATTGTTATTTAATACTCCCTATTTATCCTCCTTATAACGTTACGTTACTACCATTACTTTGTTACAATCGCTCAAATATACTATGTCACAGTGTGTATTTTATCACTAACATAAAATACAGCATTGACATTGTAATCTACTATTTAGATATTCTACTGTTTTTACTTACAAAACTAAATATACTGTTTCTATTTTTAGTTAAGGTTAAACATCAGCTATGAAAATACCATTTACCTAAACCAGTTTTTGCTAGTGGTGCAACACGCTGAAGAACGGCGAGATTCTGCCGAATGATCCGTTTATTGGGACGTGGCTGGGCTCTGTACTATCAGGATTACTCTTGACGGTACTATGCATGATGGCGTTTATAATCTTTTGGCCTCCTATTGCCTATTGACTTATATGAATAGGGTTTATGTAAGGAGGTTCATCGGTTTCGTGGCCGATAACGTATCGGTGGTGCCTTCAGAGTTATTAATGTCTATGGCCGGAGTTGACTACTTGGACCTGTCCGTTTGGTTTTCAGTTACTTATTAAAAAATCAGAATATGTAAAATATATTTTGGTATGTATTTTTTCAACCTTACTATAAAGTACGAGCTGCGACTGCAACTATCTGACTAGATTAGATAACAAGGTCCGAATATTATTGACGCATTAGTAAACAAACCACAAATTTATGAACTAAATGCAGATTATTGCAATAACTTTAACTCTCCAAAACGATAACGTTAAGCGATAATATATTTTAAACTAGCAAATGATAAAGTTCCTTTGAATTTGAACGCTTATCTCAATAATGCAGACCGCTTATAACCGACGTCATGTAATTTACACTTACACGTTTCAGCCGTAATCACGTTGAACTTACTCGCAAGTTGCAGTTTCTTTTTAAAATGAATAAAAGAGCGTGAACTTCTCACCTACAGAACTCTTTGACGGCATTTCATATTCAGACCCGTAACTGGGTCAGCGAACGTGACTTGTTTCCGGTTGTGAAATACGTACTTCAGTTGTCGACTTAGTCAGGAGTCGCGCCTGAATCAGTAGTTCGTTTCGTTATTCCAGGCTTCGGCGCAATGCGACAACGAAGTAGGGCTGGCTGCTTATAAAGCATTTCAGGCGTCGTCTACTGGGCTGCTGCTTGATCTCAACCAGCAATGGACAATCAAGTCTTCAAGACCGGGATAAATGATCGATATACGTCAAAATGATATAAAAATTTAAGAATTGTATTGGCTTGTAAGACCTGATGCCAACTTGGCTCTTCATCATCATACCACTCACCAAAGATTGGTATTTCGTTCACATTCGACTCCTGGAGAAGCTTTACGGTTTAATTCTTATGATCTTTTTTATCACGCATGAAAATAGTGATATGGGCTTTCTACTGAGGTCGGAAATACCTCAATTAGGTTCTTCAAAAGAGGGTTATAAAGAGTTCTCTTTCAGGGTCGGCGTTGCATTGGCGATAATTTAATGTTACTCAGGTGCATAGGTGATGATGGTCACTTACCGTCAGGTGCCTGTGTTTTGTTTCGTCACTTTTCAAGCTATAAAATCAATGATTTACTAACAATCGTAGCGCCCACACTACGATTCCTTGTGTCGTGGGTGCCACGGACAATGCTCAAGGACAACGACATACGCCAAAACAAAAAATAGAAATTTAAACTCATTATTGAACGCCTCACTGGAAACTGAACCCATGACTCTTTAAAAGGCAGTCCGATATGATGACCACTAGGCCTTGCGTAGTCACAGACGGACATATTTGGCCATTAAATTTGGGCACACGATAAGTAATTTATCCTAGTCGTTGGTTTAGCTATTGCAATGCAAATATGTTCTGTGCTCCATAGGTATGGTCATTTGTCCCAGTCGTTGGTCTATTGCCATGAATACATGTCATCCGTTTCACAGTGCATGAAAGGGGCAGAACATTGTTGGAAACAAGCTTAGCAGTTCCGGTCATAAATTCCGTTGGCGTTGTGATTTGCGCGGTTTTCCCGCTTGAATAAATTTGTTCACGTTAGCCCGATATCAGAGCCGCAGTTTTATTACGTTTTATGACGTACTTTATATAAATTCTGGACTTTTATCTTAAAATCTAATGTAGGTCCGTCTAAGTCTATAATATTGTCTACGTTTATAGCATTGTCCATGTCAATAAATCTGACACAATTCGTAAGACCTTAACCTTTAGAGATGAGATTCACTTTTCCAGCTTCTAATTCGATATACTTACTCCATGTAATACAGGTTTATAAACTCCTTAGTTGAATTCACAGCCTCTAAGTAATATAATGTACAATACGTAATGGTTTATATAGAATTTATACTAAAGTCCAAGACATATCGTACAGATTTATTTATAAGAGAGTATAAAACTTTAGGTAAGAGTATTACAGGTCATTGATCTATGTATATAATCAGGCGAGGCTTGCGCGAGCTCCACTCCGCGTAAGTATCCTCGAGAAAATTAAACAAAGTCAGTGAGGCTTCGTAATTTCTTACCAGAGAAATTGTTGTATTAGAAAATAACTAATAAGCTATCTTATTATTAGTCTAGGAACATGGAAAACATTTTACGATAAACTCTCATAAATAATTTAAACTTTCGGATAACCTTTCCACATAAAAGTACTTTTGTCTAAAAAGTGCTGACCTTTTTGTAGCTTTGATCAGAATTTTATAACCAAACCGCAAAACTATGTTGACTGAAACTGTACTAAAATCTCCCATATTGTCATTAAAAAAATAGTCTTAATTTAAAGGGAATAGTAACAAATCGATGATAACACCGCAATGAGGTTGATAGTCAGGTGTGATAGCACATACGTCGTCGCCGGAAGCTGGTCCGCGCGCAATGAATACGAAACGTGATGTTTGTAGCACGATGACCTGTCTCGACGGAACAACAGACGGCCGATATATGCAACATGCAATATATATTACGTTCCAGGAATTGTACTGTGAATCAGTTGATATTTCAGTTGGTGTAACGAAGATCTACAAGGAATAGAGCTAAGGGAATTAGCCCTTAGCTTCAAAGGGCGTGTTAGGATTATTCCGTTGAAATGGCTTTTTTGTCTTTGTCATTATCGAGGCCTTCGAGCGATATAAAAACTTCTAACATTTTATAAAATTATAGTGTTCTTGTTCACAAATCTTCCCTGGAGTAGCGCTGTAAGCTTCCTCACATACAAGGAAATCATCCGTCATACTTTGTGCGATTGACTTGTCTTAACGTATCTGTCTGCCCATTGCACGAGAGTCCGAGAGGCTGTAATCTTGTATTAAACCATTTTTGTAGTGCGAACAATAATCCACATATCACCACATCGAATGTGTGCCGCTTCTGTTCGCAACGCCTGTGATTGTCGTGTAATTGTACGGTTTACAAAAAATGTAAAAATATCGCAGCTCTCCATCATGCGGGCGCGTTGCCAACGAATCGTAACGTGAATAAATATATTTTAATTGACTGATTGCATGAAATACTCGTTTTATGTCGCAAATTCAATAACATCCGGCGTTGGATGTATTTCCGGTAATGATATTAAACTTGTTTTGTTTATGGTCACTATGCATTGTGCTACTGGTGTCCGTTGACGTAAACATAGGATTTTTTTAACTGTATGGATTTTAATAGAAATTGTGTTTGCAAATCATTTTTATTTGACACAAACGTGCAGTCATTTGTGATTATATATCATAGAACGGTAATTGGAAGTGCTTATTTTAAACATTGAATCTTAAATATATTGAACCAAACCAGTACGTTAAACCGTTTCGAATGACGTGAATATCACAACTCGTGGAAGTACGCGATATTGGCAGCGTTTCAAGTTTGTTTTTTAGATTCCTTCTTTGAGGAATTCATAAAACACAAAATTAAATATTTTGACGTTATTTTTTCAGAAAAGAAGCTTAAAAGGAAACCTGCCAAATGAAGTGGAAACTTAATAAGAATAATTGGACTGTGATCGCCGTAGGGGCGTTAAAATTGTAGCTTAGTCAATGATAAGTGCTTCTTTACCAAATACTTAAATATACCCTACGTATCCAATAATAAATCAGCCTTGAATTTAGAACGAAGTCACCTTAAAGGACCAAATAAAAATTTTGTACTCGTTTATACTTACAATAGCATTAGTGTACGAACGCCTTACTTTTGTACCGTCTAGTAACGTAAGTATACCCGCGGCTTACTGTGTCACACGTTTCGGTAATTAGGTGATGATGAAGCATTCGTAAGTGTAAAGTGAAGTGGAAGTGTAAAGGATTTGACCATGGAGCGCTGCGATGGATTCCTCGTGTTCCGGAAGCCAGTGTACAGGGTCTTCCAGTATTTAGAAACGTGAGTATCTATTTGTGTAAATAACTGTTCGACTATTTCCGCTTTATTACAAAATAAAACCTAAACCACGATTATCAAGTATAGGTTTATCTTTCATAGTGTACTTTAAGCCAAGGTTTATTTTACTTGGTCTAATGGAAGTTTTAACCGGTACTTTGCTAGTCCACGTTTTGTAATAAGGCCGTTTAAGTCTCACACTAAAGCTTCGAAAATCATCGCAGCCAAATTATTTTAGGTGTGGTCGGTAATTGACTTGGTGACAACCAATATTATCTAGTTCACTCCCCTGCTTCAGGGGTACGTTAAATATTCGCGAAATATCAGTACTCAACATATGCTTTAGGCGGTATGCAAATTTCCGGCAGTTGTCACTAACATAGTTTATTATTACTGTTTACATCTTTGAACAATCGTTTCTTAATCCTTACACTCCATCAAGAACCGCTGTCAAAATTCACGCTTCCCGTTCCATCGGTTTGTGCTGTGCGTTTTCTGTTAGTCACCTTTAGCTTTTCATTAACTGGATGCCAGAATTAATTTCATTAATTTTAAAACTTAGGGAAACCTTAAAACCAATAGCCAGTTTTCGCTCAAATTACCGAACAAGCTTGTAAATTAATTACTTAATTCTTCGTAAAATGACGACGGGGTAATTTTGACGAAGACGGCGTTAAAACGCACCTGGTGTTTTGCTTCTTATGAAGACGTGACGCTTCGCATATAAGCATGGTACAGTATCTGCCTGATTGAGATTCGAACCTGGGTGTCGTGTATGAGGATATTTACTTAAACTAAGTAGATGCTTGTCGAGATCATAGAGTTTAGAAATTTCCATGATGACAGTAATAAGGTTTCATTGCAGAAGCGCTTAAAAGGAACGCACATGTAATAAAGCTTCTAAACGTCTACGCACTAAATACCCCTCTTTAGAGGTGAATAACTCTGATGACTGTCTCGAAATTTATGAGCGCGTGATTCTCTACCTTTTATGCCCTAACGCTCTTCATAAGAATAGACTTGACGTGGAATACTATTAGAACTGCAGACTTCCAAATTGAGAAAATTATGGAGATCACCTAAATATGCTGCAAGTATATTCTATTGCATGAGATCTAAAATCTACGGAAGACACATCAGTATTTCGAACGTAAGGTCCGTTAATATTACAGTACTTTAGCCCTACGGAGCTCATCAAAAATTAACATGCAGGCGATTGCCGGCGGGTTCAATGTCGCTGTGACCAGACATGTCTCAATTCTAACGTGCTATTTTGTATTCCGCACCCCGCAATATGGGTCTGGGAGAATTTAAATATTCGTTGTTACGTGCAGTCGTGTGAAAGCACCCGGATGAATATTGCGACGTAATGTCGGGGATTGGCTTGAAAACGACTTGTCAAATATGGTCTAAAAAGCGGTGACACTTTTTTGAGATGATTTGTGTTGGATATTTCTAAGCGTGTATGGGTATCAGCAAAAATATTTGACTGTGATGATTTGACTATACGATTAGATCCAGGGAATAAAAAAACCGATGGAGACGTACTAACAAAATGTATAGAATAACAAATACCCAATGGCTGGTCCAATGATTTTCGAATCAGAATTGGATCATTTAATTAACAAAAAAAACGCAAATAAAGTTTGATGAACTTGACAAAATCGACTACTTGCCTTTACTTTACCTTTATTCTTGTTTATTACAAAGTATGATTAAACAAAAACAACAATAATAAATAATAACCGGGTGGTATGGCATGGGTTTCCTTGACGTCGCATTGACGACGGTGACCACATAACATCAGGTGGCTTGTTTGCTTTTTCGTCAGCTCTTCAAGCAATAGAAAAAGATCTGACGTTATCACTCCCGTCATCAAAAATTATACTCGTATGTATTTCAAATATAAACATAACTATTTTAATTAGTTACATGGACTAAATGCATATCAAATCATGTCGTTTATAGGACCGAACAAGATAATAGAAAAAGATACTACAGCAAGATAATTATCATCATCATCTCGTATAAACCAAAGATATATTGAATTTTGATCGTGGCCATTTTCATATATTCATATAATAAAGTTTTCATTCAACAGCCTTTTAAAGTTTTCTAGACTCTTAACAGGAATGGAATTTTAAAAGTGGAGCGGGAAATATTACATTGAAGAATGGCCGCAATAAATGTGATTTAGTGACCGGAGACCTCGCGGCGAATAGTTTTCCATATATTATGGCAATATATAGTATCTAACTTTTAGGTGCGAGTTTGCTCGCGGAAGAGTTACTTAAAACAAAAAATCATTAATATTTTATATTACACAGAGTTTGTTAATCAAGCCTTTAACCGCTTAAGATTTCCCTCTTAAGAAGACTATATTGTTCAGGATGGAATGAAAGTCATTTATTACTGAACATGCATACCGATATTGATTTCCGTGCCATGAAATTATCCTCCCAGAAATGTCCCATGAGACCCATAAATATTTCGGGGATAAAAAGTTATCTATGAGTTATTCTAGTCTACAATCAATCTCTGTGGTAAATTTCATCCAGATCTGTTCAGTAGTTTTTGTATGAAAGAGTAACCAACATACATCTATCCATCTTCAAACCTTCGCATTCATAAAGTTGTTTCGTTTCAAACAAGAAACAATTCTGAAGGACCTGTTATTTGGCTCATTTTCTAATTAAAACGTGAATAGGTGAAATACTTCAAAGCTTATTAGCAACGTACCCTCGTTCCGCATCGGTAAAACTGCCTGGTTGTTCATTTCCGGCTTAATTACTCTTCATTTATTTGAGTCGTCATACAAATGTAACGTTTAATTCAATTTATATATTTAAAGGGGAAAATGTTATTGTATAAATTAGGAAGATATTTCTTGAAGTACTTATTAAAAATCACTTGGAAACAAAAAATCATAAATTCAGCATAAATCAAACGGCTTCCTAATAGAATCTCGTTAGTAACTTGCATATATTATCCCGCAAGAACAGATACATTTTCGCGGGATGAAAGCTTACTAGACACACGATTGTAGTCTCTTACGATAACCTGATCTACCAGGTTTAGAGTCTTATCAGCCTATTTACAAAACTGCATTGCTCCTAAAGGCAACTGTGGAAGCACCAGTTACGCCGTGGTTTTCGTTTGCAATGCAATTTCGATGGCCTGTTACGGCAGTCCCGTCTGTTCGTTAGCACAAAAAATTTTACAAATGTAACCAAAAAAACTAAAAAAGTGTTACCGAGAAACAAGAAGTAGCGGAGATTTTAAGTGTAGAATTATACATTTTTAACAAATAAGGGGTGAGACGATGTTGTAGGATAGTGTAAATATATCTCTGAATGGGGAGTAAGGGTTGGTTGGTTAATGTGTCTTTATTTTTAGTACTTTGAAACAGATTCTAACTACAAACGGTGCTATCGACAAAAATGTAAGCGAGGTTTGTTTCAAAATAAAAAATTAAAAAAGTTTCACAGTTATACAAAACTATACTATACAATAGCAAATATTAATACGCTTAATCAACTAACTCCGGTGACCTTTAAATCAGAAATGGCACTAGATTTATATACTCTATAGGGCTTCTTTTCAACCCAGTAACATACTGATTCGTAATAATCTTGTTACGTGACTTTATTGCGATCATTAACTGTTCTCGCTTTGGGAAACCTTTCACTTTATTTACTGTACATATTCGTACGAAATTTATCTGTCCGCATTTCTTCTCCATGTAAACTAAAACGTATGACAAATTACAAACTTTTATGTGTCACGAAGTCTTGAATGATTTTTCTTTCAAAATTTTCTCTTGTATAGATTTGCATATATTTATTTGTTCGTGAACCTATTGAAAAAAAACGGAATTGGAGTTATGGACAATTTTAAAATTTTGATGGTGTGCTTTTTTAATGGATAGTTAATGTGCAAAGTTAATCATTTCATGTCGAAAATCCAAATAGAATCGCCCTTTTCTATCTCCACTGCCTATTCGTGTGGCGAATCATTAGATTTTGTTGTAAAACTGTTTTCGATATTTTCTAAGGACTTAGCTTTGTTTAATCTCAATATCCCATTTTTTGACTGTCGTTGTTGAATTCTCACTGCCCTTAGGTTGACTGGCAGAGAATTTAGCGTTAATTTGTGTGATACGAGATAGTCAAAATAAACAGGTACATTTATCTATTTCATTAGATGAAAACTATTACTGTATCTAAAGCAAGTCACATGCCATTTATTGTGGAATACTGGTTTTACAAGATCTCATACGAGTATATCTATTGTATAAAATATATATGAATGTATGTATAATAATTTAATCTATGTTCATGTGCAGCTGACAGGTGTATAGAATGTTCAGCCTCTTTATCATATGTCGGTTTTCTGTATCCTATATTCTGTGTATCCACATATTTTTTTTTAAATAAAGAACAAATGCGCGAACAATACGTAACAGTAAAATTTTGGTCGCCTCGCCTTCAGCGCGACAACGAGCTAATGGTTTAATCGGCTTTTCCAATACTCTGAATTTGTCCCTCAGCTTACATCAAGATTACGCTTCAGCTTTACGAAGTTATTTAACTTCCAAACGAAGTCGGCTATGTAGCGCATTCATCGGAAGATGTGATGAAAATCGCTTCAGGAAGTGCTTATGTAAATTTTTTCATCAAAGAATTTCGTTGAACCAGTCTATATCAGTAGGTATATATAAAAACAACCCAATCTAAAATTGTAATCTATCGATATCTGTATTTGGGAAATGTTTGAAATAAAAAGCCGAATCATTGGAGGCAATTATAAGCAACTAGCTGACCCCAGCAAACGTTATTTCCCCACATAAATTATTATTTTAGAACTATTTTGATAAACATAAAAATGGTTATAGTGGGTTAATCTTAAAAGCTAAACATGTGCTGCCGCGAACTTTTATTTACGATTTTTAGAGGAGAACAATATTGTAATACGCAATTTTCGAGTAAGTTTCACCGTTTACTTAGCGTGATGTTATATAGCCTATAGCCTTCCTTCATAAATCTATCTTACATTAAAATAATTTTTCAAATCGGTTCAGCAGTACTTGAGATTAGCGCGTTCAAACAATCAATCAAACAAGCAAACTCTTCTTTATATTATTAGTATAGGTACATGCTGAAACAATATTTTATTTTTTAATTTTGTCGATTTGTCTACTTAACGGCAGATGGCGCCATCTTGCTGTTTAGTTAGTTAAAGACTATACTCACATAAACACTTTCAGCTACACGTTTAACCCATTACAAGTTTAGTAAATCACAAAATAACGCTACGGGGTGTTAATGAAGCCGGGCAGAACGTGATGTCGGATAAAATCAATAGTACCGCGGTGGGGTTGCATGGGGCACGGAGCCCTTTGAAATAATAACCGTTTATTTTTAACAGAGCCTTAAATTTTTAACCCAGTCTAAAACAACGGTTCTTAAACTTTTAAAGCAACGGAATAGTCGGTAAATGTTTTAATTTTATAAAACCCTTTGTTAAATTTTAACTGAAGGATTTTGCTGTTTTGAAAATAGAAAACATCAGTTAATAATATGTACAAACGTTGTTATCAAGTTAGTATAAGTCTACTTTGCAAGATCCGCGAGCAAAATGAGTGATACTGTTAGACATGCGTAGCACCTCCCTCCTTCTACAACATATAAAAGTATATTATAATATATGCGTGCTATCACGAAACAGAACATCATCAGGGCAAGTTGACCACGAGAATTGAGGTTGCCTTAATGTTGGCCCTGGGCGGGAATTGAACCCGGAACCTCTGTGCAGACAGGGTGACTACCAACTGAGCTTTGACGTCGTCTTTTTAAGCATTTAATTTTTACGTATGATGATGTAATATACACTGTCCTTCTTTAGATAATAATTCGACAAATTAATTATACTTTATTGAGCACTTTGACACATATAAGAATTATATATAAATAATAAATTTTACTAAATGTAATTTTGTAATAGTTCTTTCACACGTAACCATTACAGCACTCCATTGAATTTAAGCAATTTCTTTTACGAGTACATTACATAATTAAATGCACCCGACCGGTAGGTAATAAGTGCGTTTGATTTGCGATTCTATCTCACTGTTAATAAGGTTCATGTAAGATGATGATAATGCAAACCCCCATGAAATGAACGTAGATAAACAAAAGGGGTTGCGATGTAGGGGTGGCGTGCGTTAGTGCATTATGGGGTCCGATGGTATGATTTATCATCGCGTTTTATACGCAATGGTTATATTACGTTAGCAGATGTGTATTGTGTAATATTTATATTTGATATTACGAGACTTCACTTCCATATTATACAAAACTATAATGAACGGTGTTAATTAAGAGAAATGAAAAATCATTTGTTGAGGTTAGTAAATAAGTTTTTCTTACCTGGATAAAGCAAACCGTAATCGAACCTCCTTAGGACCTTGTAGTCCAATCTATCTTCCTTATAGTCCAATCTATCTTCTTTATACTCGTATCTATCTTTCTTCCTTCTCTTCTTTCTCGGCCTGTGTCGATTCTAGCCCATGCGGCACCCGTGGCAACAATACTTACTGTTATAGTTTAGCCACACTTTGCGACGCTATCTTCAAGTTTCTGCGAGACAAACAAATATTGTTGGACTAGCAGCAATATATGTTTTACATTCCGACTCTCGTGTGCACCATACTCCGAGCAACATAGGGAAAACCGCCTTAACCGAGAAACCATCGTTGATGCCTTTTAAGTTGCTGATGTTCATGGGTGAACGTGACCAATTACCATCACGGGGCAGGTCTAGTTGTTTGTTGACTATTTATATAAAAAAACCTAAATCTATACTACGAAAACACTTTAAAAAAAGTTTTTAACTCAGTGTTTAAAAAAGGCACTAAAATTGTTAACCTAATAGAATTTGACTTTCGTTAAATGAGCTGTAACTTCTTAACTAAATAATTTAACTTTGTAACAAATTAATTGATATAACGAAGATTTTCTAATTTCCGTTGTAATACATACAATGCAGCATTTACATTTGAAATTGTGAGAATTTGGACGTGAATTAAGCAATATTGTTGAACGTAATTGAAATTAACTTTTCAATTCCATTACCAGAGAACGAACCCCACACCCATACACTTCAGTTTATCAATATATTTGTCGTGTAGTTCCAATTTCTTAAAAGGATTTAGGGTTGTACATCTAAACTTCTTTATTTATTTTACAATTTGGTATCTAAGAATGTTTTGTTGTCGAGTTTGTGTAGAAAATAAAATTAACGTTGTATTATTTTATCACTAGCTGCACCGGAGTACTTTGCTACGTATATTTAGAAATTTAAACAAAAGTCAGCACATGTAAGAACACATATTTGGATATATCGCCTCTTTTCTAGAGCAACGTGACGTCTCATCGAAAGCATTTTTTTATTATTTGATATTTAAAACCGCCTCTTTGAATTTTATTTTCTACAAAAACCCGGTATTTATAATTTAATTGTTTTGCGACGGTAAAATTATCAATATTTTAGAATTCATCAACGCTTAATTGTTTGAAATTGCTCTCCTCTAAAGTTGTGGATTTACAAATATCACGTTATTCCTGTAAAGAGGCGATATATACGGGTAGATCTAGTCCGATCCGTATAATTTTGGCAACAAAACCTTTTTCAGAGGATTCTGAGAAGGAACGTCTGCTGGGTCAACTAGTGAAAAATAAAAGCAAATTTTTCATGTTCCTAATATTGATTCTTGTCTTTTATTATCATTGCACACACATACATATACACACACAAGCTTACACAACGCTCACGACGGAACTTTCCCGACACTTCGATAAATGATACCAAACGCTTTTGCTGAAATTTCCTTCAAGTCCAAAAGTCATTATTTTGGTTGTAATACGGCCACAGGCTGATGAATGGACGCTCGTTCAAAGTTGTTCGGAATGTGCCGCGTTATTGAAATTTATTGTGGAACATGTTTCATTGATAACTGCATAGTGCCTGGTCATTTGTCGTTAATACTAAGTTAGCTAAATTTACTAATCTGTTTCCATTATGTAGCCATTGTCTGTACGGTTAATATAGATCATTTTAACGATCTTTGAGAAATTTCGCAGTTTCTTGAACAAATGATGCTAGCGATTTTTGCGAGGCAAACCTTCAGGGTTATAGGGATAATAATGTTTTTTAAAGGGTAGTGATGTATACAAAAACTTTAAACTTTTTAATCTTAAGGAATGTTTACGTAGCTATAATAGATTACCCATAGTTAAATTAAAGGTATACAGAGAAGAAATGCAGACATCTTATGATACATGTATATATTTGTTTCAAATACATTCATTGTTTACTTGCACAGTATCAATGAGAAATAATCCTTTGATAACCGTAGTACGGTCGAATTACAACTGCAGAGCGGATTTCTAGTTTACATAAAAAGGTAGGTAATGAAAATAAGTAATCGTTACTTACCTTCAAACTCGTTGAAAGGTAAACGAAATCCATTCTGACATAACGAAGTTTATTAAAGGCGCCAATTTCTTCCCTGTTCCGCCCGTTCCGTGTAAGACACGTTTTCTTTGTTCAACAAATAGCTCGGGACGGTTGCCGAGCTCATAATTTGATGAAAAATAACGTGCTTTGTCTTCATGGGAGCAGTCAGACGGGATACCAATGTGTTTGCGCGGCTCCCTATTTGAAAGAAAAGTATGGTATACGTTGCCTTTGGTACATGAAATAATTTGTGAATTGGCTCGATCGTTTCAAGTCTTTCGAGTGGCGGAGAGAGTTGTATGTTGCCTGGGTGAATTGGTGCTTTGGTTGCGTTAGAAGTCAGTATCGGTTCTAGTTGTGGATCTTATTTGGAACAGCCTTCATGTAAATAACCAAAGAAGGTGAGGTACCTGATACTAAGATGTTGCCAAAGCCTATGGATGCCGGTAACACAAAGCTTTCGATCACCTTTGCCGGGACAAAAAATAGAAATAAGTACAAAAAAAGAATATAAATATAAACTCTTGAGGCCGGAACACGACGAGCCGTTTGCCGGCTGACTCTAGATTAAAGGTGGTTACTAACTAGAAAAGTCATACCTAAGTATTGGTGACTATCGTGCCACGCGGGTCATATAATAACTAAATAATAGTGTCAATAATAAATCTTTATGTCAGTCACCAAGCAAGAAGGTCGTTTTCTTTCGCCTCTCACGACATTGTTATTTACGAGCATGGAATCAATATTGCTTGCAGGAAGCGCCACTAAAAATTATTACATAAGTAGAAGAAGAAGAAGAAGAAGAAACGTTTATTCCAGTAAACACTTACTGTAACAATAACAATATTTGGTTACACATT
>DWJN01000238.1:0-27664 GCA_018248895.1 Carystus phorcus
ATATCCGACATGTTTCAAGATAATTCGTTGAGAGCAACACTAGCCGGACACGTTCAATTCATTCTCCGATTCATTCAAACAAGGAACCCATGCATTCAACGACGCGAAAATTTGTCTATGGTTGGATGGAATGGACGTGATACGGTGATTGAATTGATCATCACAGTCGAACGAGAATCTCAAAGGCCCCGCCTATAAATCTGTAAATATAATCTACACGGGCATATCGCGATCATGTTATTATAAAACAGGCAAAAACCTAGGTAATTTTACACATTCAGTCATAATTGACAACATTTTTCTATTTATGATTGAATTTCTAGTCATTGGAATGTAATTATTGATTTACAGTTTTCGGTTACAAAGTGAAATAGTGCACCTCTATATAGTTGATTTGTCAAAAAAATCGCGTAAATAGAAGGGCGGAAGGGTTACCGTTACACGCTGAGGTCGTGCGACAACATTTTGTGTTATAACCGGGCGGTTGTTGTGTGATATTATTGTTACTATTTTTAGTGGGTGTTGTCATTGTGGGAGCTTTATTCGGATTAGGTCATCGAGTGTGGTGAACATGTGTGCCGGGAAATGTGTTACAGCAAAAATTAAATAGGCTTATTTGGTTTCTTGATAGATCTACGAAGCAGCGGAGCGTTGCAACCATGGATACCAATAGAATACTATGTCTGTTCGCCGTTTTATCGCAAGCGGCGGCACTATGTGAGTGTTTCCATTCGTACTTTTTAATCTTATGTGCTTGTAAGCTTTTCTAAGTAGTAATCGGTTCTAGAGCTTCCTCTGAAACCTAGTTCATTCAACTTTTTTATTGTATTTTGTAGTTGCAAGTTGTCACGGACTAATAACTTTCATGTCCAAAGTTGTTACACTGCAGTTATAAAAAAAATACAATGTTTACTTCTAATTCTATTGACCGCTTTCAATAATTTAGTTGTATGTATTACTGTAAACTCTCACTGGACTCACAAGGAGCTTTTAATCAATTTAAATTAGTAATTAGCTCCTGATTAATTCTTGGATATTTATTTTTTTGTTTACACAAGATAAAATTATCTTATATAAAGTAGATTTGTATTAACGTAGAAATGAAATTAAGTGTAAAATTCAATTCACTCATTTAATAATTTTGTAGATTATATAGGCCTCATTTAGACTTATTGACTCCTACCAATTGCAGTTTAGCAATCTTAACGCAGACTTTAGAACAATTTTTGAATTATTTACATTTCCTTCTCATTGTAATTGAAATCAAAGCACAATAAATTTTAATACATACCTATCCCACTGTTGTAAATTTGAACTTTGACAAACATAAAGGAATACTGTTTCTATATTAACTCGCTGATATACATTTACAGAGTTACCAGCTTTTGGTTTATCTTATCTTTAGCTATTAAAATTTTTCTGTAAGAATTTCAATATTATATTTTAAAATGTATATTGCAACCTTTACAATGTAGAAGCACTTTGAATTTATGAATCCTGGCAGTAAACGGTTAAGGCTTTCTCCATATTTCCTGCTTCCTGGAGGATAATGTAGTCATTCATATCCCCATTATATATACTGACTGAAAATTTTAACGATTAAAGTTTGTTCATTTTACAATCTAAATAGTCTCAGTTACTTTTTTGTAATAACCATTATAAGATAATAATAATAATTGCAAAATAAAATGTCTGATTGAAACTTGTGGTTTTAAGATCAGATTAAATTGTCAGTCAACAAGTAGACTTTACAATGAGCATCATTATAATTTTGTAGCCTTATTTTGTTCTTAGATATGATCTGTTTTCCAATTCACTTGTTAGCACTTACATATTTTTTATTATTTGGTTGCAAAGATTCATGCTTCTAACAACATTTGTTTTGGCAGTGTGGTATATGTTTGTTGGCCAATATTAAATATGTTTTTAACTACTGTAAAACTTCATTGATAACATTAATTCTACCGTCTAAACTTTATAGGTATCTAAGACCACATGTTTCTTGGTTTAACATAATAGTTCAATAATATTTTATAATATAATAAAAATACTTTTATTGAGAACACTGAAGAAGTAATTACCATAGAAAAAGAAAATAGACAAACTGAGACGAAATGGTTCTGACTAAATTGTTTTGTCTTAGACAATTATATGTATATTTTTATTTTGCATTAATAAAAATAAGAAACCTTTTCTGTCCTATTTTTTGAGTACAATTCCAATTGAATGTGACAAACATTTTGTATCAATTTGAAATTATACAAACATTTAATTACTCTACTACTATTTCATTACTCTATGTACATATGACATAATGTTTCCAACCAATTGATTAAATTGTATGGGCCTTGACCAACTTGAACAAGATTACATTTTAAGACCTAGCTTTTTCCTATAATTTTTGTACTAAAATAATTGAAATGTTGATCTTAACATGAATTTAAATTGTTATTACATAAATACAAATATAATGAGGTGGTTATTTATAAATGTAATATGCGAAACAATTATTTTTATTGTCTTATAACTACTTCTTGCACTAAAAGTTTTCATTTCATATTTTAACAGTCAATTACAAGAACATGCATTCAATGTGTGATGCAATCTCTTTAAAGATAATGTTTTGCTTATATGTTGCCCCTTTACCCTTTTGAATGTTTTTAAGTATCCATTCTACCTTAATAAAAAATGTAATGTAGGCACACAGGGCTTCAGTGCAGGCTCTCAGTTTGTACCCTTATTATTGTTTTGTTTTCAAACAAAGGGAACTGAGGACCACTTAGCCTAAATACAAGGTGATGCAAGTGCACTAATTTGCTTTTGCCGCTTGAAATTTATATCGCAAATGTAATTTTGCTTGCATATAAGGAATAGAACCACCTGTCATTCTTTTCATCTTTCTTGATCAATGCAGTGGAGATTTGCAGATGTTATTTACGTAAAATAAAATATCATTTTCGATTAATTTACACTTTAAATATATAAATTTATATAAACGTAATACAATACTATTTGAATAATGTCATATTATTATTACTAACATATTTACTTGAACCAGATTTACCTAAGTATCATTGACCTTTAATATATTCAGTAAATTTGACTATAGTTCGAGAATCGTTTCGGAACACGCGTTTACACGTACAGTAGCAGCCTGTTCATGTTTTTGTATGTGTGTGCAGTGACGTCACCGCCCCGGATCGTCAAGCAGCCGACGGTGGAGGAGCTGCTGTTCCAGGTGGCGCAGCCCGGCGAGGTCGATAAACCGTTCATCATCGAGTGCGAGGCGGAGGGGGAGCCCGCGCCCAAGTATGTATTCATTACCTATCTCTATGTTACCACTAAAGGATATAGGACTAAAGGATATACAGTCCGATTAGTAGGTGCACTGTGATTGACCGTAATTAGACAGTATACTAAATATATTCTGGGAAATCGTTCCTTCCGACTTTGGTTCCATTTATCAAGTATTAAACCAGGCACAGGAAATTTCGAGCTCAAAGTAGCTCTCTTTGAATTGGATATTGGGATAGATTATTGCTATGGCATATAGCATGATCCAATTCTTTTTTTACAATATTTAAAAAAAAACCAGAAGACCTTTTATAAAGTAGACGAAATATCGCGGCAAATTCATATTTGACTCTCATCTGCGTCTGTGAAGTAATCCACGGACATGCATATTATCTATAACGAATGTCAATTGGTTCTACCACGTGGCGACATGTGTAAGAGTGATGAAAAACGACCTCCGTCATTGAATGACTTCGAATATTGTGTTAGAAGTATTGCCGAAACAGGCATGCTGGGTCCACTGATATCTTTATAAATATTAGCTCTATTTTCCTATTGTTATTGGGTGAGATTTAGATGAGTTTAAGTCTAATACCTTTTCAATTTCCCACATAGCTCCGAAGCTAACTCCTGGGATAACCAATCTAGGATCTCACACGTGTACGTTTGCCAGATTATTTGATGGTTAACCATCTATAATCCAGTTACCAAAATTTAGAAGCTAAATTGATGTCATGGATCGATGTCAAAGATTCTAACACCTAAATTGCCAGACCCAATATTATGTTCTGTAGCAAAGGATTTTTAACATGTCGATGCGTTAACGTTAGAATTCGATAAAATGGCAATTCAAACATTTGTTGTATATAGTTTGGTTTTTGAATGTATATTTCAACGTGTTTAACGGTAATATGATTACAAGTTGCGTCGAGAGGTGAGCGCTGGTTGAGATTAAAGTTTTTAATTAACGGAACGGCTGCGGAAACTTCCAGCTGACTGCTTGCAGCTTTCATTCAATAGAGCGCTGTTCCTCTACATCGAGTTCTCTCTAACGTATATAGGGTACAGTAGTTCCATAGCTATCGTTAATAATAGCTTGTGATGTAAAGAGAGATTTTCATAATACGTATGATATAGGTACTTAGTAACTTACTTTATTTGCCCATATAGAAAACTCATTACAGTATTACATAATATTCAGTATTAACCCAATCTCGGTTCGTTTAAAGAAACATGATATTCACGTTCCTAATAATAACTGCACCCAATACTTGTTACGTTTCTATTAGGTATTATTTTTTTATGCTTCATAATTCCTAGACTAATCATTTGAGATTATTAAGTTAATAAAGTGATATTATGTGAAATCAGTGTAGGTTTAATTGTTTTAGATATAAACATTGTACTGTTCTAAACTAAATAGACCGATTGTCAGCAAACACAGCAGGTTTGCATTTGTTACTTTTCAAAATACCTTTTAAATAAACACTAAAAGCAATACTTTTAATTTTAGCCTCAGGATGATATAAAAACAAGCTTATTTTTATATTAAAATGGTCTCTATTGTTTTCGCAGTAGCTTCTTTTTCAATTGTATTTGTGTAGGTACATTAAAATATCGTTGGTTGTATTGCGCGTTGTGGATTGTATGATGACCTAAATATTGGCCTTATTTTACTGACTACTAATTGACCTAGTACGCAACACACCCACAGTCCTACAAACGAACGTGCGATGGAATGTATACACTGAGGCAGGTGATTTCTCAATATTTTCATTTTCTCGAAGTGAAAGACGCTTAATTCTGACTCAACGTTCTGTAAATATGAAAATTATATCCTAGATCATTCTTCACCAGAATGTCCTGCCATAGTTCAATATTAATATTGGTTTTTTATTTATTTTCACTTACGTTGTGTTCCAAAGATTAGTAATTTTATTTTCGAAATAATATCAGTAATGTAGTACGTAGTTAAGTATGTTAACGACATGAAATGTTAATCAAATAAAAAAAAATCATAAATATAATATTAAAAAGTATAAATGTATGAAACGATCGCCTTTGTTTACTATAGATTGCAAACTAGAGTTATAAATAACAAAGCTTTGTTCTCTTCATTGAAGCGTAGGTCAAATGTAGCATGACCGATTAGATCGGACGAGTGTGATGCTTCATGTCTATTTCTAGCTCCCTCATCCGACTTCCTTCTACCGTCGCATTTAGCTGGTGATATGCACTAAGTTTAACAGCAAAAGCTTGAATATAAGACTAATAAATTTTTCTTTTTTTTTTAATACGTATTACACACTTGTAGTATTACGGCATCACACAAGGATTCCGTGTGTCGAGGATATCACGGACAACACATACAGTCAAGTTTAAAACAAACAAATGAAATTCTACGCACACATACTTTGGCATTGCGTTTGTAAATTGAGTAAAGCAGAGGAAAGGTTGTTAATCGATTTTAAAGAAGAAAAATATAGTTTTATTGTTTTTTTTTTTGGTACACGAATACTTAATTAGTGACAACGGGTTCGGTGAACAATTGAAATTCTTTACTGATTTCCATAAATAAATAGCAGCGTTACATTACTGTAACATGTTAGCATGTGTCGTTTGCAATAGTGTAATTAGTTATGCAGAAAATTTCTGGTTCTAAATAATTTCTTCCTAAATATACAAAATCCTTTATTTAATTCTGACGAATACATGAATCACGAAGAGAGCAAGCTTTTTACGACTTAGGTTTGTTAAATTTTTATTTTATTCACTATTGCATTTTACAATTTAAACTCGAAGAAAAATCAAATTCGGTTTAAAGAAGAAAAATCAAATTTGTTCAGTATTCCAATTTCCAATAAGTGCAGGTAAATGAAGTTTGTCGGTAATATCGGTGAAGTAGGAGAATTTATCTTTGCCGTGTGCTAACAAACTCTGAAAAGCCATTAGCAGCGCAAACGTATCGTCTAAAATATATTGAGTTCCGTTGGTCGATGCAATAGAGTCTAGAATCGAGATCGCTTCAGATTCCTTTCGTCTTGTCTTCAGATCCCTTGAGATATCTGAGCCTCCCCTTCGAGATCGTGAATTTGCTCGAACATGATTTCGCTAGCTGTTTGCACAAAATGTATCTTTTTGCTTTTACTCTAATTGAGAGGGAAGATCTTGTATCTACGACAACGCTAAGAAAGACAGTATATACTGTGAGTCCTATACTAACAGTCAGGAAAATTCAAATTCAGCACAAAGCTTTCAATTTACTTCAGTCAATTGCCAAATTAGGTTAGAGGACCCATTCAATCTACATTGATTATTGCCGCAATTGATTAAAGTTCCGAAGTTATTCGGAGAGCCGTGTCCTTAAATATTTCTTACGACTAAGCTAAGAAGTGAATTGTGCCAAATATTGATGTTTGTTGATTAATATTGAAAGGAATTATCGCCACGACTTCCTTACAAATCAGTCTTAAAAACACAAACAAATTAACAAATTATTAATTTTAGTCGTTGCATCCAATTTCAAGGTTTTACAGGTTATTTCAACAAGCAGTAAAAATCAGTGCTTTTTACTCTATTCCTATTGTCCCAAGCAGTCCCGACTTCTATGTATGTATGTACCGAACATGATTTAACACATTTCTTTTGTTTATGTCTATGGTTAAGAATATTAATTTAATTATATCGCGGTCTTTTATCGGCTGTTAGAATGTACCTAAATATAAACTGGTCAATTACAAAATCTATAAATACCTGATTTCTGCAGCGGTGTCGGTTGTCGTGCGCGCACCTAACCCGTATTTGAGGTGTTGGGTTCGGAAGTCGCCTTCGAATCGACGGCGCGTGACCATTGGGACCACTCTCGAGCTGTAACTGTAACCCTTCTACCATCTTTTACATTATTCTGATTTTGTTTTGAGTGAAATAAATGTAAAGGAGGATTATATGATTCATACCCATATTCCTTCTAACTTATTCTTGGCTCGAATACCCAACTATAAGTCAGAACATTCGCTTTGTGATGTCATATTAGACCTTACGAGACGAGACTTAGTCACGCTTGTATCGGTTATTTATTAGTTTAATTTATATTCTGAAATTAACTATTCCAGTGAAATACTTGGATATCAAATAAAAGATCAAAGTGAATTTTTAGTGTTTGTGATGAACTAAATATGACTTTATTTATTCTATACTAAAAATGCGTTTTGTTCTACACTATTGTTTTAAAAACAGAAGGCGGTCAGCTCCAGATCTATTAGGTCGATGCATTTGTTGTACCCACGAGTAATTACTTTCTGAAAAAGCTATGTAGGTCTGACCCCGTACCAGTTCAGTACTATTAGTGTATGTAAAATGCATCGACAATAATCGCCACGTACATTAGCACCGTGGAGTTATGGCCGATCCCATCAAGGCTGACCGGCGTTATAAAATACTAAACATAGTAGTATTCAATGGTATTTTATTAGTAATTACTCAATGGTAGTGTAGTACGTGTTTCGTCTGAGCAAATGAAATGGCGGTTTCGCGGTCGTATGCGTGCTTTATCTGGAATATTTGAAGTGAACTAATGTTGCAGATCCAATCATTTAATTTGTATAGATATTGATGTAGATAAAGGTAATTAGTATGCCTCCATCGCTTCGCTTGCTTTTCGATAATTTCAGGCGATGCCTTCAACCCATTAATGACCCATTACAGAACATTGGTCTTTCTAAAGAGAAAGTGTAAAGCAGCAATTTGTTTTCATTTATAAAAATAAAGAGAATTTTTGTTTTTTATTGAATAACCATTATATATTTATTGCAATAGTTACAAAAAGGTACGAAATATTATTTTAATAATCTCTGCATAGAATAGCCATCCTGACTTGTATTTATTATTCCGCGGGAACACATTCTTTTACCGGGATAAACATCTTAAGTAGACACTCGTTATATAAATAAGCCCAACATCACATATTCAGACAGACAATAATTCCAAAACATAAATATGATCAATGATGTTTATCGAATTATTATATTATATATTTGATGTTTATCGAATATATGATTTTTTCCCCATTACAAATTAAATTTAGTATACATAATTACGTTGAGGGCCAAACCCCACTTGCTAAGGGTACTCGTATGGCAGAAATCTAAGTTTATATGTTTTGTTATTATATATGAGTGCTCTGTGGTGAAAAATTGTCTTAATAAAATCCTATCACAGTGTAAAGCATTTCATACCAGGACTCTATGACAGCAATGAGATAATTCGACTATAAATATGTATAGCGATGTTCGCATGTGATTACGACGTCGGGTCGCCGTCGTGTCGCCTCCGCATCGTTAAGCGTAACACTGCCACAGTGACCCCGTTCTACTATCGACCGTTTCTCTGAGAATCGTATTTACAATGTACAATCCGTACCTGCACTTATTGCTTGTCTATTATTTTATTACTAGCAAACGTTGTTTTGCCTAAAACTATTTTCTTAAACATAAAAATGGTTATAGTGGGTTAACCTTAAAAGATAGACATATGCTGTCGCGGACTTTTATGTAGAACTTTTAGAGGGGAACCATATTGTAGTACATAATTTTTGAGTAACTTTCACCGTTTACTCAACGCACGCAAGGAAAGCTCTAAATTTTGCCGTTTTTGCCTTAATTTTTATCTCCTTTCTTATTTATCCTAGCGTGATGTCATGTAGCCTTCCGCTATAAACGGACTTACACTAAAATAATTTTTCAAATTAGTTCAGTAGTTCCTAAGATTAGCGCGTTCAAACAAACAAACAAACTCTTCAGCTTTATATTATTAGTATAGATTACATACATAGTGTGTTTTGATTGTTTTAGAATTGATCAGCATATTGCTGAATGTTTGATATGAGCAATTTGATCTGATTTGATTTGATTTGATGATTTTGAGATAAGCAGAGAAGTAGATTTTATCTCCTGGTTAAGCAGATTTCTTTGGCCTCAAACTGATCTTGCTTGGTTCCCTTAACACCTTTCTGTATCAGAACTGAGAGATTAATATTGTTTGTACGCTATAAAATATGTACTCGACACACATTCAGAACCAACTGATTCATAATCAAAGTTATTTCGGTATAGTGCTTCGGCATAATGAAGCTTAAAATTTTTTTATCCCTGTGTTAAGATACTTGACAAACCTCAATGAGATTATTCTGTCTCTCTCTGTCTATCTTCCCCTCTCTTTCCGTTAGATGTATTGCTTCTTATTAGTACTTAGATAGAAGCCCTTGTTTGTAACCTTATTGACTTCGTTACTAATCGAAATTTAAGTTATTAGAAGTTTTTCCAATAGACTATATAGAAATTGGAATACATCCAACGAACCAATGCCATAAGGTTTCTCAGACATCTATAAGTAATGTTGAAAAACGAGAACTCGTTAAGATTTGATTAATTACCCGACAATTATAGCATTTACGAACCAAGGACATCTTTAATTCAAGTAGTAGAACATTCATTTAAAAGCAATTTGCAAGTTGTCGCTAGACATTATATATCTACTTGAATGAACGTTTCATTATAACAGTTATTGGGTTCATATGTATCTATAATTTTTCTTTTGCGTTTTTAAAATATACCGATATAATTATGTGCACACAGATTTTGATCTCTGATTTGAGTGTTTCATGAT
This sequence comes from Carystus phorcus, assembly GCA_018248895.1. Lineage (NCBI taxonomy): Eukaryota > Metazoa > Arthropoda > Insecta > Lepidoptera > Hesperiidae > Carystus > Carystus phorcus. The sequence continues at coordinate 9,958 of DWJN01000238.1, forward strand.
GTTTTAGAGTAAATTGGTGGAAGAGTTAGTGATACAATTCTCGAAAATATAGTTAGAGTACATCATAGCAGTACGTTACAAAACTATATCACCTAGAAGTACGTGTCCTACGAAGCACAGAAGCGCTCATGAAAATTTCTTTATATTAACTAAATTTTGTCCATGGTTTAGGATTTATGAATAAAACAGATTATGTTAAAAACGGATAAAAGTGATTCCGTCGCTTCATTGAAAAAATGTGTGATGTGCGGAGATCTGTTGTATTTGATACCCTTATCTTGATTGCACGTAATAGTTGATTATTTTGGAAATATACAGCGCTAAAAATATCATAGAAAAATGAAGGTTTATAAAGGATCGGTTCATAGAAAAACTAACTTCCAATAAGTACAGTTACAGTATTTAATCTATGAATTTTAGAACTTCTATATTATCCGATAAGGGAAAACTATAGTAACATTTGTTCTCTCAGTAAAGTATGGATACTCTCAGTATAGACATTCCAGATAGCTTTTAGGTTAAGGAATATGATTCAAAAACATATGTTATTTATCATCCGTTGTGCAAACCAAATAGATTCGGTGACGTACGCCATCCTGTGGCACTAGGTTAATGGACTCCCAATGAGTTGTATCGTGCCAAGTGTGAGATGAAGTAATAAACACCATCCAATGCCAAGTTGAAGATGCTAACTGGATCAGTGGGGCTTGGCACCCGTCCAAGCAATGTTTGCTCACATGGCAATTGCAAAAGCGATTAATCAAAGGCGCCGGTTTCTACGATATGTATTCGAAAGCTTGAGATGTTAAAAGCGTTTTCTAGATAATGCAATACAAGCCACAAACACGCCTCCGCGTCGTCTAGAAGCAATAAAGTTTTCGTTAACACTAACGATGTTTTACGTTTCGCGTCTACAACCTTAAATAATGACTGCTTTAAAGTTATATACCAGTTCTATGTTTAAGTACAAAATTATTCGCTTTTATCGAAAGAAACAATCATTCGATTTACGAATACAACTACGCTAAAACATTTGTTTGGTGTTGGTTTACTTTTCTAAAATAGTTTTATTTTAGGGGGCTTTTAGTATGTAATAATAAAAGTATAGTTTGGTTCATAGTCAGTAATAGTTTACAATCAGTTTAGGCATTCCAGTATATAAATAAACGCTTATCAAGACAATCACTACACTCACACCCCCGCACAAGGACTCCCTGTGGTGCGAATGGCGAACATACAGCAATAACAAATCTATAAACCACCCGAGAACAAATATTTATTTGTCATTTAAATCGAGCTTTATTTGTTTAAGATAGTTTTAATTTTAGTATACGTACAACATACACACACTGTCCTATAAATGTTTCTATTCTTTTTTTAATACATATAGGCCGAGAATCACTTGTTCTTTTCATGGCACAAGCGTGTCGCTAAGTAGATTAGTTAAAACGAAATGACTACTAGTGCATAAATGTCTTTGTTTTTAACTAATGTGTAATAGCAACCAAATTAACAATTTATTTGGAATTTACGTGATGTACCTTTACAAATGCAACCACAAATGCAATCGAAAGTTGTATGAAAACCTCAGGCTTAGAAATCGGATCTGTCCGCCCGGAGCACTGAGGTCGAAGCTCGGAGACTCAGGGCGCGCCTTCGACGAACAAAAACGGTCAGAATGGCGTCACTGAGCCTGCGAGGTTGGTGACATCATAACACATTCGCTGCAACTTGTGGAAATGTCAATGACGCGGGTCTCTCGGTTGTGTACATTGAAATAAGGTTGAAATTGTCGTATTTCGAGATATGATCGCATAGTGCCAGCTAGATATGACATTTTTTTAGTGTTAATACACAATATTGTAATTTAATTATTCTTTATTACTAGATTTATTATTTTAAAAACGTTTAATTGGTCACTTGATTTTCCTCACTATCACTAATATGCCACATCGTCGCCGAGTGTTATGACTCTTAGATTAACGGATTTTAAGTATTATTTTTTTCATGACCAATACCGGTATACGATTTTACTATGTCGAATTATGTGATAGACACTTAGCGTACATTCTAAAAAACGATGTATTAATACTTCTACATATCAATAGTGAACTGTAGATTACGTCAGAAATATCAGAATTAATTCAGTTTAATCGACATATTCAGGAGCATCTCATTTACATAATTGAATACGAGTAGCATATTTCAGATATTAGAAATCCATGTCGAGGTATCGAAATATTGATTGTTTTTCCACCCGCATCTTTATGTTTATTATAATTATTATTAAGAGTCCAATTTCGTTGTTCAATGAGCGGCGAGACTACTAATCGAGACTGCCCACAAAGTCTATTCAATAAATTAATCATTAATGGATCTACCCGTATGATACAATAGAAGAAATCTGTTATATCTATGATTCATTAATATAATTTACGAACTTGCATAGGAGAAAAATATGGTATGAAAAATTATTTTCCAAAATAAGTGACTTAGTGTACAAAGGTATTATCTATTCTCCTACCATCCTTACTTTCACAATATACCGTAATTAGTCTTGTTACATAACAGTACTACATGTAGATAGTGATTTCAAGTTTATTTTTTTATTTATTTATTTATTTAAACCACTTATAGCTAAAATTACAGGTTATTACCTAATGCGTTAACTAGTGTAGACATGACACTTAAATATTCTTAATTTTAGAGTACGATAAAAATTACATTTATATAAATTAATACACCAGCAATAACATTAATATACTTATCAATAAAATGTTAATAGTAAATCAAATAATAAAATATGTCCATCGTAAATAAAATCAATGTCAAAAATAAATAATAATAGTTTAATATTTTGATATTTTCCCATGGATATTTCCTTGGTATGAAGCGCTCATAGCCCGTTCGGCGGCTCGCGACAATCCTACACGATCGACAGAGTAAAGCAACTATAGGCGCGGTCGGTACCAGAATGCTAGTTGCAAAAATTTCTTGACCGTTTCCGTGCTTCTTAGGGCACGTTAAGCCGTTTGATCGTTTGCTATCGAAGATAGCAGTCGTCAAGCGATGTCAGAGGCGTACGGACGGCTTAAAAACTTCCGGCACTTAGCAACTGGAGAGTGGTAGGCTCTACACCTCCTCAGTGAAGAGCAGGAGGCGTGCTAATTAGTGGCTCATTATGGGTTGAAAGCATTTCTTTTCTAACTATTAAACAAAATCTTGAGGTTCAGAAAGCACACGATATTGTTCACGTCTCCTTATTCCGGTTACGGCAGGATACGAGTATAAGGGAAGCAGGTATCGTCAAATTTACATTTTACGCCCGGCAAGTTTTGCACCAACATTGAATTGTAAATTTCACCAAGCTGGAACTTGTACTACGTAGTTTCGTTTGGGTCCTTCTAAATGCTGTTTTAATGTAATGTCCTAGATTCTTCTCAACATATTTTGTGGCAGCGATTCACATGCAGGCGTTACTTTAAGCTTCTTATAAAACATCGATGAACATCGGTTTGGTAGTTTCTGAGATTAGCGGAACAAATAAACAGACGGCCACAAATTGTGAATCTTATTGTAGTGGGTCATTTCTATACATTTTCACAAATGTCTTTTATGTTCAGATATCGATCAGTTATTGTAGGTATGTATTCGATAGATGTAGGTTTACTTCCATCATCCGGAATAAAAATAACTACTAGTCATTTTCTACTTTGTACGTGAAAACTGTGGAACGCATTTCTTGCATCAATCTTCATCGCTCTTTCGCAACGTCTTGGTGACATCGCTGGTGTTATCACTACGAAACCCGTTACCACGCTTACGATATAGAAAACAGACCTACATAATTAAATGGTGGTTATATGATGTATAAAGTCGGCTAACCCTAAACCCTTGGATGGACGATTATAGCAATTGGACCGCTAAAACAGCAAACAAGGTATGTGTTTCTGATGTAGTGAACAGATCTACTTCGAACATTTTAAGAGCCGTTCAGTCGATAATCCTTGATACATTAGATAAGAACAGGGAACAGGAAAAACCTTTTATCCCTATCTTGTAACGGTTTAGAAAGTGCTTACTCATCAGCATAGGATACCACTTACGGGAAATACGAAAACCTTGGCGTAAAAGTAAATTTCCCCTGTACAAGCCATAAACACGTAGAGGGGCGATAGGGAGGTCAGAGTCTCTCGTGAGGAGAGTCCTCTAGCCGTCGATCAATACGCTGCTACATTTTTGTCCCGTCTACGTTTACTACGTGTCGCACTCTCGAACATTTGCAGCGTCCTAGAATATTTCTTGATTATTTTGTTGCTTTATTATAGATGGCTTTTTAAATCTTTTTGGATGGAGGGTTTCCTATGGATACATATCCGTTCTGCAATGGAAAAATTGGTATTATTTTTGAGAAAAAAAAGTTTTACAAAAGTAAGGGGCAATTCTTTTTCATTTGTGTAAAACAAAATGCGTTTGAATTTTCTTGCAAGTGTTCTGCACTTTAAAGATTTCATGTATAAACAAAAAGTAATAAGACTAGATACTCAATTAATAAAATATAAAGTTTGCAGTACTAGATCAAAGTTTAAAACTGAGAGATACAGACATGTCCTAGATAGCAGGATCGCCAGGATATTAAATAAGTTTGAAAGAGTTCATAACAAACTATACGTAGTTGAAGTAGTGCAAACAGCGATCTATTTGATCGCAGGACGCGAACGCTTCGCTATATTTCTCTCGCGTAGCTCGCTCGGATCACTTTCAACATCAAGGTAAATAATCATTACTGCAGTTAGTCGCTTTCACCTACGCACGTGGCGTTACCGTCGCCATTTGAACCTTTTTTGTATTTGTTATACGGTTTAAATTACCGTGTTAGCGTTACGTTGTCCCTAATGCGTTCTAAACTACCCGTCTACGTGATAGTCATTAGCGCTGGAGGGATGCTTGTAAAAAGTGCGAACTTCACGTCGTATATGAAGTGTGTGCTTTAACCGGTTTTTCGAAATTACTCGGCCGTTTTGACCGCGTCTGTGAGCTCATTTAGGTTCAACAGGGTTAGTTTAGGGTTGCTTCAGATGTGGAAACTTTCCTAAGTTTTATGGAACTGGCGAAAAAGGTTTAATTGAATTATTTTAACAGATGAAATAGGTATATACTATTTTAAAGGTACATACTTTAATAAGGCCTCATACACGTACAAGTACAGAAAAAAATATTGTGTATAAGGGCATTAGTAGTAGCAGAAGTAGTAGTAGTAGTAATTATGTTTTGAATTTATAATGTTAAGTCAATACTATCTTATTGAAATTAAAAATACACTTAAGTTTTTTCTTTAAGAAAACGAATTGATAAGGCGGGTTTATTAAAAGAAAACGAAGCGTATTTGTACGTAAGATGTGTAATATAAAGTGCTAACGCTTATATGTACATAGGTAAGCGTACACGAACCTCTTATATTTTTAATAAGGGGAAAATATACATAACGCTCAAGCCTAAGAAAAAGAAATATAAACTTGAAAGTTAAAAGCGTAAAACTGCGTCTGCATTTCCTGTACATTACATTAAAAGCCTGTAGGCAGACGAGTTCCTCGAGCCGTGAGCGCATTTGCCAAGAATGTATGCCGGCGAGCAATTCAGACGCGGACCCTAATACACTCGCAGACCTTGTTAAAACGCTTCCGTTGTTCGTACGGTTCTTACAAGGTAAGATTAAAATGTGATTCAAATAAACCGTACTGGTAAAATAGATCAACAAGACGATATGGAAAACATTACTTTAGAAAAGACAGATGAATATGGTTAGCGTGTAATAGCTGATAAGCCTCTTCATGATAAGTGCTACAAGTTGCTCAATATGATCACAACATAATCTAGCGCTCCTATATTGCGGGCGAAACACATTAGAAATCATCTCACGGTGGTAATAGAACTATGGCCGAATTAGATATAATGGACTTCATGACTGAAATGAGAAAACACGATAAAACAAAATAGTAGGTACTATAACCGTACGCAATGCATAGTAGAGTAGATACCTGAGTAAGTGCACGTTGATGTTATAATAAATAAGAATGAACCCACGTAGATCTAGTCACGTGCGGCTACCAGCATGCATACTAAACTGGTCATCAACTACCTTCAACATCGCAATGCTTCGTGGCTCTCGGAATGCTAAGATGAAATGTGGAATAACATGGCTTCTTATTCCATCATTCTGGGCAGATGTTGTTCAGAGAATATTCACCTAATGAAAAATTCAAAAGGTTGTCGATCGAAATATTTTGATATATTAATATCTCGGCTTTGTTTTGATATAAATAATGTTTGTCACGTGATAGATAGTGATTAGACATCAATTTCGTGCCTTGAATACTATCTGAGGTGCATGATTAAATATCCAGTGATTCGCCCGTTGTTCCTGTTTTGGAAGTGTTCAAATTCGACTCCATATTTTGTTTGTGGTAATAATATTGATTCTGGAAAATACGAAATGGAAAGTGTTCAAGGTTATAAAAAGGATGTTTAATGCGTATTGAAATTTAATATAAAACTGGAAGATCTAGTGAATGATATCAAATTATTGCTTCCTAACTATTTTAAATGTCTAGTGGAAAACGTAGATAAAAAACTTTGCACATTCATAAAATAAAACAATGAATATTCAAAATGCACAGAATACCTAATGAAATTAAAAGCTAACCAGTCTATGTGACTCCGACTTTAACGTATTTAATTCCAAGACAAGATATGAAAATTTTCACAAGCCGGATAATGGTAGGTTCATCATGAAAAGTTGTCGCAGATGCTCTTTTAGCGTGATTACTTTTTGAATAATACTACCAACACCTTTTGGGCTCTCAAAGCATTTACATTAAAGTCCGCCGTTTACTGTAAAGTGTAACTTCCTTAATTGGGGGATGTTGTCTGAAATTCACGTTTCGCAGCCGTTGTAGCTCGCTGATGAGTCACTCGGGAAATCACAAGAGCGCACTGTGTACACGACGGGATTCAATTAAGCTTTTAACGTCTAATTGTGTTCTCGTTATCTAAAACACGACTTATTTTTATTAAAATTTCAACTTCAAATTATACAATCAGAGTAAACAATCGTGCCACTTTAATTAAAATATTCTCCTCTTTATCGTGTCGTACGTGTACCTGAAGTTGCAAATTACCTGTTATATTTTATTTGCATATTACGTATCCCGCATTGCAACATATATGTTTTTTAATGTCTATGTTTTCTCTTTGTTTTAAAAGTATTTGCCCAAAATATTCAGGAGTGTGTAATGCAGCGAATTTTTCTTGCTATCTGCCTAATAAATTGCCTTGAGTCTCACGCCATGAGTCAGCATTTGGGATTTTAGGATTTCAGGTCATGATATTTCCATTTTATATAGTCAGTTGCTGTGCCAACTGTATAGACGTTTATTAAAGTACTAGTGGTGCCCGCGTCTCCGTTCGTTGAAATATAGGACTTGCAAGAGTGAAGTAATCTACATTAAAATTCAAACAAATCAGAAGCAAGTTATTTTTATACTTATGCTCCTCACATATAATGGACTTTTACTCTTTAAGGAATGAATTTTCAAAAATCCTATGGAAAATTAAAGACCTCTTCACTAAATGTCGTGCTTTTAGAAGAATGCAACATAATGTAGGTCCATTAGTTCAGAGTGTTCAGACTTTTCGTTGTCTTTGTTCAGTTACGATTAGGATTCTTATTAAATAGACATAGTATTGATTTCGTTACGATGTAAGTAGAGGTCTTTAGAGTCTGGAACCTTCAGTCTTTTTGGCGTGTCTAAACCTTAGAAGTCCTTATGTTTCATGCACTTAGGAACTCTTGAATATTGCTGATCGTTATTTCACGTATTTTCTTATCTCACAAGCACTGCTTATACTTTATTTTCACCAACATTTCATTATCATATTTTATCGCTTGAAACAGGTAAATAATAAATCGTATTATATTCTGTTACTTTTGCTTTCAGTCATGCACGACGAAGTAAGAGTCGGCAAGCCCACTTTCTAGGTCAGGTGGCCAATATGCAAAATAATTACATTAGTTCATTAAGCAGCTCGAGCCAAGTGATGTGCGATGCTTACATAAGAACATATTTTACATATCATTCATTGCGTATATTTTGTCAACGACCTGTACACATGAATATAAATAACATCAAATTGAACGTGATTTCTTATTCAATACTTGGTGATGGTGACTCGGCTAACTTAGTTTCGCCTATAACAGTCAATGAATGATTGACATAAATTGACATAACTTCTTTACTTATTAACCGATTTAAATGATAACAAAAGAAATTTAAGCAAAGCCTATCGTGATATATTCCTGAAAACTGTATTCAAATCGGATAAGCCGTTTCTGACATTATCATGCACAAACACACAGACATACGGACAAAATGAAAAAGCATTGGGTTGCGTGCATTAGGAATTAAAAAATAATTGTCATGTCCAGACAGCGATCAGTTACAGTTTTATTATATGTATAGATCATCTTCCTGTCCATTTCCCATTTTAAATGGGTTTAGCGCATTATGCCTTCTTCTTCCATTCTTCCTTTCATTCCTTTATTAGTCGTATTTCCAAATTTACTCCCATCTCTTTCATATCGTCCCTCACACAATGTTATTTACTTAATATGTTCTACATTCAAATTTCTCCGGAAATATATATTTTTAAAGTGAGACAGGCAACGTGCCTCCGATGAATCAATCGATGATATTAAAATATTCAATTTGTAAACAAACCACTCCGATTGCCGCGGCGACTGCCCAAATCCAATATGGCGCCGGGCGGCGCGTCGGGCGCAGCCTGCGTACATACACGAATAGGTCGAATTATAAACGAACAGTTATAAATTATTCATGATTCAACCTTGACTGATTCAACGCGACCATCTCGCGGGCCGAGATACATCGGAAATATTATGTCACCGTTAACATCACCAATTACTCATACCAATTGGACGTTGAGCTCAGAGCGGCTCAGACCCTCGGGACTTATATCGGGCACTCGCTCGCGACCTATCAAAATCACATGGCCGGAACTATAGACAAAAGGAATTATATGCATATTTGAATTTAATCTAATTTAATTTAATCTAAAGTCGCTCCTTTTAGATATCTTTCGATCTGTTTCACTTGCAGTGTTATAGGGCTAGTAGTATGGGTCCTCCACTTGCTTTATGGTTAGCACGAGCGGTGATTCTTTGGGGTTGATTATCTCCCTTAGGGTGACCATTTATTATTAGATGCCTTGTCTCATAATTAATCGCTAGGCTATTTTATTTAAAGAACTTCGATTTTATCTCCCATTAACAAACTATTTTTAAGTACCGGCACTTTTTCGTATATTCCGTGTTTGTCTAATTAGTCTTATAAGACGTAGGTATAATAATATAGTAAACGATATATCGTTTACTAACGAAATTGATGTTAAAATAAAGTTGATTATAATAATTGTAATCATACGCAATACATAAGTATTTAAATTTACCATAAAACCAGGCGTCTTGTATCTTATTCGTTTTTCGTTGCAAATTGCAATTCTATTCTAAACGTCTTAAGTTCTCAATGGAACGAAAAGAAATGTTCTCATTACGTATTCAAACGGAGTTGGCTCCTGTTATCTATAGACACGTTTACTAGTTTTATATAGGTATTCGTATCTGTCTAACTTGTAGCAGAATGTACTGCACGTAGTCGAACCGGTAGAACCAGTTATTGCGCTACGTCGCTTCCGGCCTTTGAGAGACACCCGGAGGGCTTTCCATCGGAAAAGTGCACCCTCACGGCTTCTTTGAGGGCACTCCTGGGACGAGTTATTGGGAAAACTTCGTGTTTCGTAGCCCTCGACGTGAATCGGACGACACACGGTGTATTTTTATTGTTTCCTGTATATTCCTGTGCGGCATTATTTTAGTATTCAAGTATCGCTTGTCTGTATTCTCAAGTCGATTTTTTTGTTACTATATTTGTAAGTAAATGATTTCCGTATGTCATGATTCTGGAATAATCAATACATCTTTAGCATTTAAGAAACATTTTGTTATTTTTACAAGTTCCATCGAAACAAATACATAGTACATTTTCGATGCCTGTATCGATATTATATTCCCTAAGTTTAGAAAATATGAAGTAAAATATATCGATTATTAGAATATTACAAGAAAAAACTTTCCTTGGTTAGCAATATAGCAAGCTGTTTATATAAGAAAAGGGTCGAAATAACAATTTAAAACCCTAAAATCGCAAGTACCGATTGCAGTTAAATTAAAATTTTGTTATAAACATTGTCTATAACAAGTATAATTTTGAATAGCAGTAGTTATATAGTATCATTAACTTTGATACGATTACGTGTTAATTTGGTATCTACTACTATCATTTATAACCTAGCAGGCATGTGTAATAAATTTTGGAATGTGGGGCTTTATTTAGCACACTGGGCTGGCGGTGAAGCATAATAATAGGGGCATCGTGCGCCCACGACCCGTAAGGAATTTACCGCTTTATTAACGTTTACAATTAACTGACCATTAGCCATTTTGTCTTTTGTTTATTAGTTGAAACTGAACATCTAATTCTCTTCGTATGGCCTATTAAGATGTGCTTTATAGTGGGCGCGTGAGAGAAATAACTTTAATTTTATTAGAAGAAGGGTGCCTAGTTTACAAGTTACATAATCGTTTATCTTACATGACTATTATCGGGATTAATAACCTCTCAATCAGAAGAATTTCGAGCCATGGATTCGTTTGTTAGGAATATAAGTTCACTAGTATTTAAGTAATAATGGAGTTCTTACAAATCCTTTTTATTCCTAAAATATAATTAACTAAACGCGCTAGTATTAGACCTCTTAAAAGTTTTCCTAAATGTTTATGTTATCGGTTACCTCATCGACATTTCCGAATCAACGTATGATTTCATGAAGACCTTAATTGTCACCACTCAACACGGCTTCTAGCCCACGTGCATATCTGGTCAAGGTCAATTTCAATTAGCGCATTTCACAATTACGCCCTTACATCACTTATTAAACACGCTATGCTTGTTTCGACAGGTACCGATGGATCAAGAACGGCAAGCCCTTCGAATACACGAGTTACGACAACCGAATCTCTCAGCAACCCGGTCGCGGTACCCTCGTCGTGAGTCAACCGCGCGACGAGGACCTGGGACAATACCAGTGTTTCGCGTACAACGAGTGGGGTACCGCCACTTCCAACTCCGTGTTCGTGAGGAAAGCTGAGCTCAACTCTTTCAAGGAGACCGATGGATACCAGCAGGCGATCAGTGCCCAGGAGGGCCAGCCGTTCAAGCTCACCTGCGAGCCGCCCGACGGTCACCCGAGCCCGAACGTATACTGGATGTTGCAGGGCGAGCAAGGGCAGCTCAAGACTATTAACAACTCGCGAATGACGCTGGATCCTGAAGGAAACCTTTGGTTCTCGAATGTGACTATGTTTGATGCGAGCAACGATTATGCGTACACTTGTGCCGCTAAGTCGGTGTTCAGAAACGAGTACAAGTTGGGCAACAAGGTATACTTGCAAGTAATCAAGAATGGGATCTCGCCCACTCTGAACAAGCACGAGCCGGTTAGGCAATACACTACTAGGAGGGTCGAGAAAGCGTGGCGAGGGAAGAAGGTCGAACTGTACTGCATTTATGGCGGAACGTAAGTATTATCTCTATTTTATTTCTTTTTAGACGACCTGATAAATGTAAAAAAATTCAAAGATAAATTTATTTTACTAGTTCCACCCTTTCGCAACTCGAGTGCCATCCAAAGTTATTATTTGCGACAGGAAGTTTTTTAAAATTCAAAGAGAATTTCCAAGTTGTCAGCGCCGGCTGCACTCGACATGCTTATCGTAGGATCTTGACCCGCCGCCGTGGCGGGAGCGCTTGCCAAATAGGTCGCCTTTTGGCTCGCTGGCCGCCACGAGCGCTCGCATCGCAGACGTTCTGATAGCAGCTATTATTATTCGATGAATCAATCCCCTTATGCATCGCCACTTCGCTTCGCTATCGTTGCCGGCGATGTGTCACGAACGACTCCCGTTCTATTTCAACCGCAATAAATCACGCATTGTGAATGATCACACAAACATGTTTTTCTGAATAAGAGTGTAATAGCCACATGTGTTTATTTAGCTCAATATAGAAAAACAACAGCTAATAACAAAATCCCGTGTAATGTGTTATTCGAGCGGGATTCAATAAAATACTTGATGTCAGTTTTTGATATTTCACGTTTCTAATGGAATATTTTTTTATAAGATTTTGCCACATAATAACATTTCAAATTAAATAATGTTATGCTGTTATCAACGTTAGCAACATTTTCAATTATTTATACATATCTTGCTCGCCTTGAAACAAACAGGATAGATAACAGTTTCATTCATTTATTGCAAAAAAAATCGCACATTCAACTCCATTTCATTGAAGAATTAATGCTATCAACTAAAAATAACTTTTGTCCGTAGTAAGTCTTCGTACTACGTCAATGATGTTACACTGTTTCGTTTTGTATTTTTTATGTTGAAAGGTATTGATTTGTTAGTCACCTCTAACTTGTTGGTTTGTACTATAACATCTTGAGGCAATACCCCCGTAGCAAAGATAAGATCACGTTCGTAGTTACGAGAACATCTGTCCTATGACTAATGCGTACATATTGGAGCTTAAACGATGAACAAGACTTTGTAAAACAATTTTTTTAATTATTTTCTCGAGTTTCTATATTGCTCAAAAATTTATACATTTGGATCAAACGAAAGAGGTTGACTAAGCTAAGGGCTATAGTGAGAGATCTGGAGTTAAATTGGTGAATTCATTTTCAATTGTATGATGGGATTCATAGTTTATAGAGCATGTTACGTGTTCAGTGTTACTTTTAAATTAACAACTGTTAATCCTCGTCTGAGATTACATGAGCCATAAGAATTTCAAGCATGCAACAAATCCGTTTAGAATCTAGGTGAGTAAGGCTTGTAACCCTCAATAATTTGTAGAGATTAGTATCTTGTCGTCACATGCCCTGGCTATAAAGACTCCTTTGAACGTATTGTAATCGGAACAATCGGATGACGTATTTGCACGTTACAGGCCGTTGCCGCAAGTGGTGTGGAAGAAGGACGGACGGACGATATTGTCGACGCAGCGGATCACTCAGGACAACTACGGCAAGACGCTCGTTATAAAGAGAGCTGGCTACGAGGACCAGGGGACGTACACCTGCGAGGTCAGCAATGGCGTCGGCACCGCTCAGACTTACTCCATCCAGCTCAATGTTGAAGGTGAGATGTGCATCTTGAACTTCCATGAACATCGCTTATAAAATTATGGCTGAATCTGGTCATAGTTGAATGATCTGTCATTTCCACGGCCGTCGCCCTAGAATACTAACCACGATCCCAAGTCGGAAGACGAAAATATCGTCAGAAACTGACCCACCGCTTGGTAGACCTTCGTGTTAGTTTTATTTTAAGGTATTTAGTATTAATACTGATTTCTGTGAAGATTGGCTCGGTAGCTGAAACTCTTGCTTCAATCAGCCACTAAACGACTCGTGTTCCAACTAGGAACTTGGGAGCTAGTACCTTCTTTCCTTTTCCTCTCTTTTTTCTTGTCCAGGAATAAATACAGTACTGATACTTTTAGATCTAATTCATGTCGAAAGGCGAAGGAGACTACTTTCCATTAGGTCACATCTACTCGTTTATCAACTTTTACATAAAAACTGAAATCCTGGCGTCGTTTTCCCAATGCGGGGTCGTGACCTCGGTCAAAAAATTGAAGTGAGGAGCAATAAAATAAACTTTATAATAATGTCTATGGCTACTCAAATCACTTCTCCCCTGATCTGAGCTAATGGTAAAATTTTGCATCGGGGTTCATTTGTAGTAATATAGAACACCGGTCGGTGCCGTGTAATAAGGACTTGAAGTTTTAATTACTACACTTCTTGTTGAAGTACAATAGACATAGAAACGTGTAAAGTCATTAAGGGCTTGCTTTAGGGAAATTAGAATGTGCAGTTCTGTGTTTTAATTAATTATATAGAGGTATGAATTTATTGTTTTTTGATAAGTGATGATTAACCGAATATATACATATATCATGCAATACCGAATTTTGTTTACTCCTCGTTTACAATTGACATACAAACTTACTTCTACGAGTTTAGGTTTTGGACTATAGAATATAAGTACGTTGTAACAAAATTTTGTTCAAAACTTTTTCCGATAAATAAGTAATAGGCGTTCACTGTACAAGGGTCGAAGTAATGAACGAGGGAAGAATCATAATAAAATAACTACCGATCGTCGGTTCCTCGTCACACAATGGGCCGCCCAACTTGGCTCGTATATTTCGCGAATGTCAAAAGTTTTAACTGCCTCTTTTCACATAACAATTTGTAGGCGGAGCGACGTAGTTTGCGATTATGTCGGCGGCTGGGCGGCTATTTGATGTTGTTGCTTTTTACAAAAATAAAGTGTCTATTGACGTTCGTTTAATAGGATAATTGTTTTGATGTTATTGTAGATAGCTATACTAATAATTTTATGAAGTTAAAGAGTTTATTTTATTGTTTGAACGCACTCATCTCAGAAACTACTGGTTCGAATTTAAAAATTATTTATGTGTTGGATAGTCCATTTACCGAGGAAGGCTATACGCTATATTGTAACATAATGCTACTACCAATAATAGCTGGGCATCAATAAGAAATGTTACATAAACGAAGTAAATATTCCAATGTGATACGAAGTTCACCAGGTCTACTAGTTTAAGTACCTATATTTGGAGCTTCTTGATGGTAAGTGGGTTGCGTTGCCCAATGACACCAACAACACACAAAAGATATTCCCAATACAGGGTAATACACCCTGGACTTACGCGATAGGTGGGACCAACAGGAAGCCGCGCAAGTCGAAGTCCAACTTTGCATATAAAAATAAATAAAGTTTATGTAAACGGGACTCGTAGCATGCCTTCTTCTTCATCTCCATAATCATCTTTCGATGTCAGCAATTCTTGGACGTCATCAGCATCCACCTCACATTTTATTGGTTGGCAATATCGAACACTCTTTTCAAAAAGAAAAACCGCGTATCTCCGAATTCACCGAGGTCAGGGTAAATCTGTACCTATCCTATAACACTACATTTCCTATTAAAATTTGATACTGAACTATAAAAACTTGTTGCTAAACCTATAGCAATTGAATGTCTCGATAGAAAATATCTATCTAACCATTTCACAAGTTTTATAGGTTTATTGTTTATATCCAAATATTTGGTTTATTGTACAACATGAATGGTGAAAACTGTCTTCAAATCAGTTCGGCGGTTTCCAAGATAAATGAAAACAAACGCACGTAATCACCTATTGCTTTAATAAACATCCTCAATAATAGTTTAAATTAAATATCTTAAATGTAGACATCGATAACAGTTTTATCTATACTAATATTATACAGCTGAAGAGGTTGATTGTTTGTTTGAACGCGTTGATCTCGTGAACAACTGGTTCGAATTGGAAAAATATTTTTGTGTTAGATAGTCCATTTATCGAGGAAAGCTATGGGTTACATAAAACAACGCTACGGCTAATAGGAACTGAGCTAAGAAATATTACACGTCTTTATAATACTCATGAATCTTTGTCACTTCAATTTCTCTGTAATAAACAAGATACAAGACACCTACTTCATCTAAAAGCAATTTTTCAGGTGTCTCCCAATTAGGCTGTCCGTACGTACAACATTTCACTTTTACTAATTGTTGATAATTCTGATGTAATTATGCTGATCATGCGATCATTGGTGATGTGAACGTCCTCTGTACGTCACGGATGGGTGGCTTCGATACTAAGAGACCAGTGTCGTGGTGTATGATGTAGCTGAATGGTTAAAATGCTCAGTGAATAGTTAATATATTTTGGTTGGTGATTTTTTTGGCTCATTATCTCATTATGGATTGAATTAATTGTGTGAACTTGTAATGATGATGACTGCTGAATGAATGATGGTGTCAATAATTCCATGCATTTTTTGTGAAATAATTCTTCGGCTCATTTCAAAAAATTTGCTCCTAGAGACACAAGTAGAAAAAAACTAATGGGTAAAAAAGTTCTGAATTTTTGTATTGACATAAATTGTTTAGAATGAGTTGCAGAATCTCTTTACTCAATAATATTGCCAATTTACAATTTAAATTTTTTTTGTACCCCAAAATATTTCAATTTCCCTCAAATTTGTTTTTCTTGTATTTCCGAAATTCTGTTATATTAGAACGTAATTTCGTTTATGGTAGTAGTGTCAGTAGTCGTATAGCTTAAAGCAGCAGCCCCTAATATCGGCAATCAAAACAAAAAAAAATAGAAGATTAAAATCACCAAATCATGATTTTCTAGGGAACTACGAATTCGATCGAATTCTAAATAGACTCATAAAAAATGTTGATTTTAGCTGAATTTAGAATTTAGAATTTGCTTCTCAGGTTTGATAAAATATAATTTAAAAAATTAATTTTAGTTTTAAGACCACGAACTTTGACCTTCGTTTTCTCCGAAACTACATATATAGTATACTGAGCATGATGGAAGTTTTACTCTCGCTATTGGTACAGAATACTTTGTGTTATTAAGATAAAAATGCCCGATTTTCGGGGTGAAAAAAACACTGTCTCGGCATGGGATTGGGCCTAATATTTTAGGTTACCTTTATACCGCCAATAATGATACTTTAACGAAGAGATAATGCAAGTATTGGTTATAGAAGAATTCGTATATGAGATTAATTACAGACAAATGAAAAACTTAATAATACATTCCCCAACCATATTAATGTCACTAATAGTTCCTTAAAAGAAAAAAAGATTTCATTTCTATCGAATCGAATTCTAAATCTAAACCACACCTAAATCCATTTAAACACAGTAAAGGAACATCAAAATAGGTCCAACCACTTAGGAGTTCAATTATATACACACGAACAGAAGAATTATATACATATATGTATATATATAAAGATGATTAAAAAACACCACGCTAAACTGGTTAGACATCTAGGTAACTAGGTTAAATGTAACGATTTCAAAACGCCTTTTATAAGTAAACAGTTGATGCATAAAAATGCATTCAGATTTATTTTATATAAGTCACTTGTTAAGTAAGTTTCGGTAAATGAAAGAGTAAGTTTTTGTGTCTCTCGCCTTTGGAGGAATTTTGCAAATAATACGTTTTAATGTCATTGAACTTGCATTAGGCAATAGATGTATTCATTTTGTCTTGTATATCACGTAACAATGGAATCCGGTAAGCTACATAAATTCATACTAAACGACAAAAAAATTAAAATGGCCATGTTATAACTGAACGCGTGTGCACGCGATTACGTTCATTAGCGTAAGATATTAACTTTTATCTTATTTTACCTTTTTAAGGCTAACTGTAATCAATTTAAACACTTAATTGTATATAAATTAATGTATTTTTCTATTTATAACAAATTTTCAGTAGGTACTTAACAAATCAGGGAAATAATTTTATTTTCTACTAGATGTAATGGATCTACTAGATGTAGGAGTTAAGTCCCCAGGAGCGCACATGACTATGGGAGTGCCCCAAGGATCAATATTAGGTCCACTACTATTTTTAAT
>DWJN01000239.1:0-27646 GCA_018248895.1 Carystus phorcus
GATTCAGTCGAAACTCGTCAGTATTCTACCTTTCAGCGTTAAATCTATTTTGCACTCGGAAAATGCCAAATCGAATATCTTTGATGTGGTTGAAAAAGCTTTAGCGACTGAACTAGGGTTCGATTTTGAAAAGATTTTTAGTCTAGTATTGTACTGGTACTATTTGCTTTTATTGACTATGAATAACGCAAATCTATACTAATCTATACTAGTAATATAAAGCTGAAGAATTTGTTTATTTGTTTAATTGTTTGAACGCACTAATCTCAGAAACTACTGAACCGATTTGAAAAATTCCTTTAGTGTAAGATAGTCTATTTATAGAGGAAGGCTATAGGCTATAGAACATCTCGCTAAGATGAATAGGAAAATCAGTAATAAAAAATATTGCGAAAAAGGCAAAATCAAGAGTTTTCCTTGAGAGACATGAAATTCTTTCGTCATACCTTTTTAATAGTATTTATGCGCCAAAATATCCCGTTCTATTGTATCATAAAATTACATACTATTCACTAATTTTTAAAAATATTTTTGTGTATATAACATTACTATGTAGTAGACCCGGCGGACTTCGTATCACTCTGAAACATTTGCCCTGTTTTTCAGCTCCTATTGGTCGTAGCGTTATAGTATATAGCCTATAGCTTTCCTCGGTAACTGTACCATCCAACACAAAAAGATTTTTTCAATTCGAACCAGTAGTTCTTGAGATTAGTGCGTTCAAACAATCAAACTCTTCAGCTTTATATTATTGACTAGGTGAACCAGCAAACTTTGTTTTGCCATATAAATTTTTATTTAAGAACTATTTTTATAACCAACAAAATTGTTATAGTGGGTTAACCTTAAAAGAGTTAGACTAGACATATCCTATCGCGGACTTTTATTTAGATCTTTTAGAGTTGAACAATATTGTAACACATAATTTTTGA
Source organism: Carystus phorcus (assembly GCA_018248895.1). Lineage (NCBI taxonomy): Eukaryota > Metazoa > Arthropoda > Insecta > Lepidoptera > Hesperiidae > Carystus > Carystus phorcus. The sequence continues at coordinate 933 of DWJN01000239.1, forward strand.
GTAACTTTCACCGTTTACTCAGCACACGCATGGAAAGCTGAAAATTTTGCCGTTTTCGCAATATATTTTATCGCTGCTCCTCTCCTATTCATCCTAGCGTGATGTTCTATAGCCTATAGCCTTCCTTTATAAATGGACTAATTACACCAAAAGAATTTTTTTAATAGGTCCGGTAGTTCCTGAGATTAGCCCGTTCAAACAGTCAAACAAACAAACAAATTCTTCAGCTTTATATATTAGTATAAGATAGTATAGATACAAAGTGCTGTTATCGTGAAACTCTCTTTACTGTAGTTCGCCCAATATTATTTATAATACGATATTATTTGGGGTCAACTTGTTGAACAGGGGAGGACTTATCCTTTGCTCACGTAGTCATCTGGCCGTGTCATACAATATTAGTCAATACGTCCTACGTGCATCACTTTAGAAGAAAAAACGAAAGACTTTCCGTTGGGAAATCGAGCAACACCAAAATTTACTTTAAATAGTAATGACCTAATATTAATAAACATTACAGAGTCAGGAAACTGAACTGTTAATAAAATATAATTTGTAGGTAATGAAGTAGACTGTAGTGGTATTACGTTGCTATACATAAATAATAAACTGTGCTTTTTTACAAGACTACGTTACTAGCTATCAGCATATACTTATTGATATCGAAATCGTACCTTATGTATTAACGGTTGAGAGAATCATTAGATATGAGGGAGTCAAAATGTATAAATTTTTTTTAGAAAATATAATACGATATCAATCACAAAATCTAAGAAATTATTAAATGACATGTCATAAACAAACTTTTAATAAAAGTAAAGAGGACACAAAATTACATAAAATGAATTTTGAATAATCTTAAATGTATAATATTAAACGAAACACATCATCCACACGCACATAAGTTAAGTTTTGGATTTAAAGTTCTCATTTTAAGCGATGTCGAAGTTTTATGACAAGTAAAAATTCTTTAAACCGAAGAAGGAAGCGTGTCTCGATTATTAATTGGCCTTAAGCTTAAACACTGCAACAGGAAATTGTTTAAAATCTTTACTGCTATTTCTAAAGGTTTCTTTATTACAGTAAACTGTATGAATCTCCAATAAGCGGAAACTTCTGATATCCAAGAATTACCACGGTTTAACCTAAAGACAGCTTAGAGATTAAATAAAAAAAACCTGTTAGTTAATGTCCGCAATAGTTCCTGTTTTAAATAACTTTCAATTGGTAATTGGCAAAACTACATTTTCGCTAATAGCGCTGACATATGTATATTGAGTAAGATTTTGCGGTGTGTATTATTACTATATGTATTATATTAATTATATTTTTATGCCATAAGCAGGCAAACGAGCTTACTGAAAGTGGTAAGTGATCACCGACGCCCATGGACGTAAGATACACCAGTATATTATTGGCCTATTATTATTATTAATTATAATTAATACGTAGTCGCACACATAACAGAAAGTTGTATACGACAAGATGTTAATAGTTACACAAAGTAAGAATAAACATTTTTTAAAGCTATTAAAAGAAAGACACGCTATGTCTACTGTTACTACTTTGGAGAAAATGTAATAGAAAAATACTTAAGTGCTATCTTTGTTTATTTCAAAAAGTTAATGATCCAGATAAGGCAGTTTTTCCACCTTTTCCGGGGTGCATGTATGATATCGACCATACAGCACAAAGGGAGGCAAACTTAACCCACTTCGCCCGTAATTAGCAAACAAAGCCGTAGATAGAAAATAATATTTCAAAATAAAAATCTATGAATACAATCCTTGTCATTACACATCCATATCTATATTTTTAAAAATTATTTTATATTTTTATGTATGAAGAACAGAAAGTGATGCCAATTTTTTTCTTTCATCTAAAATTATAAGCAGGAAATAAATTGTTTACAACTGTCCCTGAAATTCTTCAAGGGAGCCGAAAAAATTAAAAAAACATGTACCTACCTACGGGGCTATTTTCGTATCCTTATTTTTAAACTAGTAGACCCGGCGAACTTCGTATCACCTTAGAACATTTGTCCCGTTTTTGTAGCATTTCTCATCAATGCTCAGCTCATATTGGTTCTAGCGTTATACTATAATAGCCTATAGCCTTCCTCGTTAACTGTACTATGCAACACAAAAAGATATTTTCAATTCGAACCACTAGTTATTGAGATTAGTGCGTTCAAACTTTCAAACTCTTCAGCTTTATATTATTAGTATAGATTTCAGTAGAAACTCGTAGAAGCAAGTGTATTTTTAGTGAGCCGAAGTATTTCATTGAACTCATTATTCAACTTACTAGGTACTATTTTTCCGCAATCTTTTGTTACAGGCCTACGAATGAATAGTTATCTCAGTTAATTTTAAGATTTGTATTTCTTCTTATTACTTATTAGAGGTTTTTAATCTCGCCTATTTGAAATTTCTTAATAAAGTACATAATACATATACATACATACATAGTACATAATACATAACTCATATTTCATAAGACACTTTCATTTAAGAGTTAGTTAAAGTTTACGACAACATCATAAAATGCATTTTATGTTAATATTTATATATGTATTATTATTAGGTATGGTTTATTTTGTTGTATGTTACAGTTTTATTTAGGCAAGCATCAAGCCTTCTCGATAACGATATGAGAGGTCACGACCATTATTAGATTGAAACAGAAAAATCGATTTTTTATATAGGTCAAATGGCTTCTTTTAAAAATATTGGCGTTCACTTCGAGGCGTCCTCCATTAACATCATGTATCTATATTTACCGTCAACTGTAACTTGACTTCAAATTATACAAAGTTTTCTACAACGAGTTTTCAAAAATAATTCGCAAGAATTTATTTCGTACGTACAAAACAACGATGAAGCTGAGTAACTATGAATAGAAATAAAATGCAAGCTTCAATAGAATTGGATTCAAATATTTCGCGTGTTTTTTCAGAATATTCGTGTTCCACAAAACTCGTTTCACTAACATTGTTCTACGATTTTACAATCTGAACAACATTTAGTACAGATTTTTTTATTTTATTTTTATCGGTCGCAAACGAACAGATGAGTCAATTGATGATACCTCTATACTCACAGAAAATTAACGCATTGTCGGCCAAGAATTAATGAATTCATTCATAAAAATATCTAGCATTTTATTTGGTTATACACTTCAATATGGTTAGTCAATTCAAGTTGATTTTAGAAAGTGGGTAAACACGTCATATGATAACCGCTGAGTAGCGTCTGTACAGCATATACATTAACGTAGTGGTTCGAACTTAAACCGCCCTTTATAATTCTCTAACTTGTAGTTATTGTAGTGATCTGGCGCTATTGGTTTATAATAGAAGCTTAAAACGACAAAATAAGAAATAAATGCAAAATGGTAGACCATTTTAGGTTAAATAATGGAAGCAATACCAGCCACACTTAACTAGAAATAACCAAGTTTCCCAGAAATTATAGGATAGTTCGAGAATAATGTACGATGAATTTCCCAAAAATCGAACGATTATAACCCTTCCAGAACCGACAAAGCATACCGGTATCGTTCACTCTTACAGGTCTCAAGTTGGGTATTCGTATAACACGAGAATTTAATCCCGGGTCCGACAGCTTAAGTCTTCTGTTCCACATTGTTCGTTCTAATAAACGTTGCTTGTATGAACTTTGTAGATTAATTTAACGAGAGAATGACGCCTTCAAGCGGAGGGTCGGAGCCTCCCCAAATAGTGGTTTTGGACGGAGGTTTTTCTACTCAACTGTCCTGTCATGTGGGGCATGTCATCGATGGGGATCCTCTCTGGAGTGCACGCTTCCTTCACACTCATCCCAACGAAGTTGTCAATACTCATCTCGATTTTTTGAGAGGTAAGTGTATTACTAAGAAATTATATCTAAGTATAGTTTAGAACTGGTTAATACCCTGTTCATTTCGTTAGAATGATATTCAAGAAATGACGCCGGCTTCTCACACCCTCCCTCCGTGTTCTTTACTTTTGTTGGAATATTTGATTAGCATTTCAAAACCCCAATTAAGCATGTGATTATTACAAGGAGCGATCAAATTACTGCGTAGTATAATATTATTAATTTGTTTTCATGCCTTTTTACTAACACGTAGAAAGGTTTAGGTATGCTTATGAATAAAGATTCAATTATGAGGCGCTCAAATAAGTGTATAAAAGAATTTAAGAGCCGATGTTTTTCTCCCTCCTAGAAATATTTAATTTCAAAGATATTTCAGTATATCTTATGATTTTAAACTTAACTTTTATATCGTGCATTGTGAGTAGGTACCTATTCGTTTCATTACAATAAAGTTAAATTATATCAAGTCTGATTTTTATTCTCATAACATCTTGTTAAAAACCAAGACGAGATTAAACAAAAACACAAGATTGTTTCCATTATCTTGTTTGAATAATTCAGTTTTTTTTTCATTGAAAGACAGAAGTAGAGCAGGCGTTAAAGCGTAGCTGCGGTGCAACAACTCGTACAGTACTCGGCTTACGTCGCTCACTACTTATGCACGTAACGAAACCCACCCTTGCATGTCCTCTTTCCTCGGAGTCTAAGGCTTAAAGTATCTAATTATTTCATAATATTTTATTGACAGTTAGTAAACAGTAGTTATAGTTTCACGCCGTTTAACAATGTTTACGTAAATAGTGTAAAAATATATCTAATAAATTTAATTTATAATTTACAAACGTCTGTTTGAATACTGAAGAGTATGTCATTGTAGTAGTTATTTGCAGTACTAGTAGATGATACTATTGCTAGGCTCTTTGTATAACTTCATTTGCCTTGCTTGAAGGATATCAATGTCAAAATACACTTATATTAGGTACAGTATTTTATATGAAGTACGGAAATGGGAAAGTTCGGTGTTCCGTGATTTCAAGAGTAGCAATCAATGTGATCAACGTTGAATTGAGTCATAGTTTAGTTTAGCCTCACTTCAATTATTCTGTGGATGACGGGCCAGTTTGCTGCTTATATTGATTAAAAAATGTAATGGGTTTCCACCTGTATAAACTGTTCACCGAAGAGTCGGCTATAGTTATTTTCATTTGACGGCAATTATCGAGCCCTATTCAGAGCAATTGAGCAGTTCAAACCCTTGAATAATAATTTTGTGAAGGATATAATTAAAAAAAATGGGGCAGTGGGAAAATTTGAAGAAGTCTAACTTTTCTATCGGTGGAGAGAATGTTTAAATGAAATGATATTTTCATATGAAGCCAATATTATTCTTATAACTCAAAATCTGTTAGCGTTTTAGGTACTACTTGCAATTCTGTTTGAAAACATCAGCTCGGAGTTGCGAAAACTTACAGTAGATAGATTCCAAATTTGATTACGTATAGTTGGCACAGTTTATGCTATCAGAAGCACAAAGTAATTGCGTTGTTCTCGTGTCGAAGATGCAGAGTAAACTATATCTAGACTCGTTTAGACAATCGACAACGCTATATCGCCACATCGTTAAGTGTTATATAGACGCGAGAGTTGTGGGACATGGGTGTTTTGACGAATTACACGTTAGGTCGCTTTTGGCTCGTCATTTCCTTGCATCTGACGGCGAGAGTGCGACCTCGTCTCGTGTCATCGTCCTCTGAAAGCGCTTTTCTTCACCACAAAACGGACCGTTTCTTTTCATAAGAAAAAGCTGAAAAGTGTCTACAAGCAAATAACTCCCTGGAGGCGAAAAGCTTACTGCCTTGCTTTGCCGCTTCCTATAGAAGGAATGATATGAATAAACATAAAAAATGGCTTCGAGCATTGTATGAATATTATTATTCCGCTGACACATTTTAGTAACCTTAACTTTAAAATAGGCCACACAATATGAAAACGACGCGTGATGTAGATGAATAAGCTAATATAACTGTAGATTAATAATAAATTTAAGCGCCAAAATATAGGAATGACTCGCTTAGTAGGTTGCCAAGAAACGCAATTATTGTTTCCCGTGTATCCTAACTACCTCAGATTTGCATAGTAAAGACCGGAGGCGCGAAAATCGAGTGGAACAACGGCGTAGCTCGAGCTGGATACATGACGCTGTTCTCATTAATCACTTCATCTGTCTAATACGTTTCCATTCGTAGGCTGTGCGAAGTCTTCTATAATATAATTAATTTCTTCGACCTAACAAATATCCTTTCGCTGAACAGGTTCTTATTGAACTTGTCGAGTTCGTTGCATTAGTAAGTTTTAATAACATTAATTGTTTACGTCTCTTAGCCGCACCCTGCTCACTTCATAATAGTAATGCCGCACAAGTTCAGCAATATTTATGGAGTTAGTTTCCTAATATAAGCTTTGTAGAGTAAAATTATTGTGTATAGGAAAGCAGCGTAGACATTGTTAGAACGGCTCAGAGCATTAATCTTGGGATCCATTTGTTTTCATTACTGCGTTGTATTAGAATGATGAGCATTGTGAGTTGTAACAAGTTGAAGAATTGATTTTGTAACGAAATATTGCAGCTGGCGCCAATTTGATAATCACGAACACATATCAAGCATCAGTAGAAGGGTTTGTAGAGCATCTCGGAGTAACTCCGGAACAAGGCTACGAGCTCATCATGAATGCTGTTGACCTGGCGAAGCGTGCGCGCACCATGTACCTCGACGAGTATCAAGACTACGTTCAGAGTGGTGAGTTAATAATGAGTGTTTACATCTGCAACCAAATATATGGAACACAGAGTAACTAGCATTTTTTTACACAAAAATCTAAAAATGCACACTAGGACAATATTGTCCTACGTATATACGTAGGTACCCTAAAATTTACGTTTTAGGTAGCTTTGTTTATCGATACAAAAATTGGCAATGATATACAGTTCTTTTTACAGGCAGGTTTTATATTTTCGTTAACCATTTACCGGATTTCAATGTTTAAGCCATCACTATAAGTAATCTATAAATTACGGTCAGTAATAGATGTACCTATTCTAACTTTTGCAAGTCGAGATGAAAGGAATTACTCACAAGCGTCCCTGGCCAAAATACAATATTAGGTTTGTTTCATATTAGGAATTTATAATTTTTGTTTACGGCTCTACCAATAATAAAGTAATGATGTCAATTTAATATGGGTGACCTATACCTACCGCTCAATGTTTTCTAAAATCTTAATTGATCTTTCAAAGATAGCAGCTATATTAGCGACATATCTTATGGCTACGCTTATAAGATCAGATATCAAAGTAGGTTCCTACGTCAAACACACAAACACTCCTGCCCCTAAAAACTATTGATAGGAAAATTAAAGATTTATTATTAAAGAATTGTTATTTGTTCATTGAAGATCACATACCACTGGTGGTTGGATCAGTCGGGCCTTATGGGGCCCATCTTCACGATGGATCGGAGTACGACGGCAGTTATGCGGATACCACTTCTGTTCAGGTATCAATATTGCATGCATATACTTATATCAGAAGGAAGTGTTATTTAATGCCAGTAGCCGAAAAGCCAGTAGAAAAGTCATTTGATGGTTACGCTGGCGTATTACTGTCCAAAAAGGATGCGGGGAGCTAGCTTAATATATCCTCCTACCTTCAAGACAGTAAGTTTAACACGTTTCATCCTAGAACGAGGGAGGGAGACGGATGTAGCCAAGTAAGTCGAAATACATCACCACAATATACGAGTCCTGTGGATATGTGTATAAATACATGTTATAAACTTTGCATTATAGATCTCAGTGATCACCAACAGAATGAAGGCCTTTATAAGGAGAATGATACATGGTACGTAATATCAAACAACGAAATATATTATATCAAATCGAAATTCAGGTCACAAAAAGTAAAATTAGATTGGATAATAAAGTAACCTCAATTGGCTTAGCTAGTCGCCATTTCTATTTGTAAACCGCCGGGTGCTTTTAAGCGTCTGGTGCGCCGTCAGTTTGATCGATTTTAAATTAAATTTTCATTCGAATTAAACCTCTAAATTCCGAATGAGAACTTTTATTGTTGTTCATTATATTGTGATATTTCTGTGGGGTTCCACGAAATTTTCCACTGACAAAGCTCACAATTAATTGTGGATTCAATATATAAATAACTAATGAATGTGGCCTTTGTTACATTTTATAAAACAGGTCATGTCAAGTTTTACGTGTTCTTATTCTTATTTCTGTATGGTGTGGTTAAATTATTGTAATACTAATATGTATATGTATAAAAATTCGCGTGTGGAATTATTTATGTAAGTGAAACAAACTGAAGGGGTTAAGTTAATGCTTTTAGATACTAAAGTACGTTATATGAAATACTGAGTACCTAATATCTTGTGAGCCCATTTTGGGTCCGAATCTAACTTCCATGTTCATGGTGAAGCCTGCTCTACAATGGATCAGGCTATATCATAAGTTTCATAATATTGGAAGCCAAGTCAAGTTCAATTTTATTACATCGGTACTTATGCTTCTAAAGTCCACCGTGAATTTTTTTTACGTGTTTTAATTGCCGAGATCAAGAACCAGTAATAATGCAGGTCTTCTGCTTCCAATTTCGTTATTTTAAATTAAAAAGGAACTTGGGTAAATACTTAATATTATTCTTTTACAAACTTTGTATATTTTTATTTGTGGGTTCTTATCGACAACGCAATCATTGGTCACCGTATAGTTATTGGCGAACGTAAATATTAACATTAACTTTGGCCAATAAAGGCATCTATCCAATATTAGCACCAAAACTCCATGTTGAATTTATGATTCGTAGAAAATAAAACATTATGTAATAAATTTGAGCACAGAATTTCGACACGCTTAATAACTTTGTTATTCGCGATTTGAGTAAATTTGGCTATTGATTTGAAATGTGGTCTGATTGACGGATTTTTCGCCTCAATCCATTAGAGGTCCAATGAAGGCACGGGTAATTGGGTAATAGATTGAGGTACAGTCGTAATTGAGGAGGCTTAGAGCACACTAGAGCGCTGCCCCAGTTCGGATCGGTGAAAATTGTTTTGATTGGCAGAATTTTTTTAAATATGCCTTGGCCGTAACCCAATTAACGGTACAACCGCTAACCATATATTTCTTTTAAGATATAAAATGATTTACCTATTCAACATTAAAACAAAAAAATAAAAGCTTTTGATAACATTAGTAATTATTTAAAATCTTTTACTAGGGTTACACCATTTTTTTAAATAAACATATGTTTAGCTATAATACACATATAATTAGAAATGTGTTTTTAAATATATTTTTGTATATTAAAAAACAAAAATACAGAAATTGCTACATTCTACAGTTTATTACCTAATCAATAATGATAGAAACTAGCTGTAGAGCTACAAAAAATACAGAGATATTTTTATTCGTTAATGCTCATTTAGACATTCGGATAATTTTAAACGTTTAAGCTCCATATAGACATCCGGTGAACAATTCGCCAAATACACATTCGTAAATATTTGTCTAATTCAATAATCATACTCATATATTGAGTTACATAACAGAAAATTAATCTCTTTTTCTTTTTTATTCGTAATGATCTCCTGATGCGTATCCAAATATTATATAGACTTTTGTTTTTTAATTTTGTTATTTTAAAGTTACACGCTTCAATGACGTTAACAGTGCGACAAAGTTCATGAGTCAAATATGTAAACGTACCCGTAGAAAGGTCTACGTAGGTAAATATCGCGCACGAATAATCTTTGGTTTGTGCTAAAAAACCGACGTCAAAGTGAGAACAGATGAATATTCGAGCGAGTAACGAATATACACGAACAAATGAACTAGTATGCACACTGTTTATTTACTTGGATTAGCGGGTTGTTGTTTGCACTCTCTAAATGTCTAAACGGATAAAATATAAATACATAACTATACTCATTTTAAATTCGTATTGATTTATGTTGAAAAGACAATTAAGGTCCTTATTGTCCAACTTTGTTTTCTTTTTGCCTTTTTTTTATTTTAAGCCATAATAATCAAAGGAGAAATGACAACATGGCGAATGCATTGATGTTATTTTAGCGAATAAACACCTACAACTCTACCTATGTATTTGACTTTATAGATTATTCTTGGAAATTGCATATTTTGATAACAGTTTGTTAAATTTCCAAAAGTTAATTCAGTGAATATATTAAGGACTTTGTTCATTACAATTTAGTCAACGTAATAGGTACCTATATTTATTGTCAATGTAATATTGTTTTAATTGATATAATATGTCCAAGCACAGCTGTGATGTATGAAAAACGAAAGAAAATAAGAATTTGACAGGAAAATCGAAGTATAAGTAAGGATTTTTCTTTATTTCCAAGCATAAGCAACCCATCGATTTGAGTATACTTAGTGTAGGTAACTTCAAAATTCTTTACGTATAATTTGAATGTATGTAATTTGTAAGTGCATTGAAAATGACACGTAGTTATCTACTTGTAGGTTCATAAAAATGTATAAATATTTGTAAAAGGAACAATAAAACTTAGCAATAAATAATCCATAATTTTTTATCACAATGTACTTAGTAGCGCTTGTTATCCTCTTTATGAAGATTATTGCTTATAATATGGGTCCATGAACGGTAATTTATAAACAAATTATTATCTTAAGGGGCCTGAATTATGTATAATTAGTAAACATTTATTATTTAAGACAATGTATCTGATTCAAATGTATTTCTTTCTCACTAATAATAGTGCTTACTAACACTGGGTCGCTTTAATACCTATTTTGATTTTGTATCAAATATTTTATATTCTTTAATTAAATAAAACTAAACTAAAATAAAAAAGGCATTAAAACCTTTATTTAAACCGTGCCAGTGTATTAAAAATCGAAGTAGTTTTTGATATAATATTGTTCCTGAATGATAGAGTCTTTGTTTCAAATTATATACCTAACTACTAGTTATGATTGTAATGAACTTAAATCGAGAACTGCCAATATAATTTTAAACTGATAGCTTTTATTCTTGAATCAAGGAAGAGAAAGGAAAATTTAGTAATATAGTTGAAACAACTTCATAGTAAACTCGGTAAACGATAAGCCGTTCACTTTGCATAAAGTGAACTACTGCTATTAATACAGTTTAAAAATTCAAAATGCAAGACTTGGTTATAAAAGCGATTAATTTACCTATACATAAGCATATTTTTACGGGTCGTAAATAAAAAAAAAATTTGGTGTTTATCCGGAACCCTGATGTTCAAATATACGTACACCTAGTCTAGTAAATGCTGAAAGCCCGCTGCTAAATCGTAAAGAGGGTCGTAAAGTTGCCGGCAAATTAAAATTTACATCGGCAATATGAAAACTCCCTTTCCATTTATCCTCTTTTTTTCCGACAATATTTGACTTGGGTGGACAAGTTAATTAATGAAACCTAGAACAAAATGAATAGCAGAAACAAACGAAAATATGTTTTATTCAAAGTACGACACCAAATTAAAATTAATTGACGCCCTTTCTTATTTTAAAATGAAGTAGACAGGTTATTAACGCAAGTATCTTCGCTGCCCTCAACGTGATGTATTTTTGTAGGAATTTAAGTTTTTTTAATTATAAAATTGGGTCAATGAGTAATCTGTACGTACTGCAATACCAACAATTTTCCGATGCGTTGTACGTCTTCTAGTAATAAAGAAATCTGTTAGTTCTCTAACAAAATATTGAAAAATGCTATCAAATGGTTTTCGGTTAGTTATTAAAATTTTTGTAAAATTTTAGTAACTTGCTAGTGATTACTAGCCTAATCGTATAAAAGGTCAAAACTTTCAATAATGCTCTCAGTTTATAAAAAGGAAATTAGAAATTTTATAGTATGCCCTTTTATTTATAATGCATTTTAATAACTAAATCACCGCCTTTTCTTTCTGTGCAAAATGACATGCTGGTTAAATTTCCAAGAAATCGTTCAGTGCTGAAACAATGCAATATAGGTACCTGAATAGATAAAGAGAGATAGTACGACCAGACGGATCGATAGACGCTGCTTATATTAGTAGTGTTGGGTTTAATGAAAATAGTGAATTCGTCATTCATATTTTAGGTACTTTTCCATGCAAGAATTGTGCTTGATTTAATATGACTGTTTTTATATTATTTTGCGATTAACAGTGGAATATAAAAGGAATTTCATTATAATTAATTTATTTAACGCTATAGTTTTATTGTTGGTTTCACTTAAGGATAAGTTGTGGAAGATATTTATCTTGAAGTGACCTACATAATATGTTAAAGTTAACCGCTTAAACCATAGATGGACTTTATTGGGTAGGAATCCGAATTAAGTATCCGTCTTAATTTAAGACATTGTCTAAAGTTTTTACTTTTTTTTTTTTTATTGTGAACTAATCAATGCTTGACTACGATCCCGCCTGATGGTAAGTGGTAAAGTAGTCTTGGATGGTAAAGCGCATTAACTTAGTAGAAGCCTATTCACTCTTGACTTGAAGACACCTACGTTATAATCGAACGGAAACACCGACTATATACTACTTGTTTTTCTAAAGAAAATTTATTAAAGTAGGTTTACGATATAATTATCTTTTTTTATGATGTGGGAAAGATTTCAGCCTAATTCTTTAAAAAATTCTATTATTAGTTATCTTTTGTAGTCCCATTGATAATACTTATATATTAAGAAATATGGATGAACATTTCATGAATTGCTTATTTTACACGTCAACAGTGAGCATTCATTAATTAGAAGTGACAGCTATTGCTCGCTTAGATAATATTCGAGTACGTAAACTCATGGTTTCGCGGTTTTACTGTTTTTGCGTGGATGAGTTGTTGACAAAATTGTTATTAGCTATTTAATCATATTGTCATCCGATAATTGATATGTCATAGAATGATTACATTTCAAACCGCAGCTGAAGAGCAAATACCTACCTATATTGAACCTAGCAATAACAGTCACTTCATAATTAATGAGCCATCTAGATTGAGGTGCATTAAAATGATCGCGGAAAATCACCCGACATGAAAAACTGCATTAATGAAAAAGTTTACGGCCCGGTCGCTATCTGCCAGCTACAAAATTTGTAGATGGTAATAAAATATTATTGGAAACGTTTTCCAACGTGCCAAACGTATGTATGTTTGCAGAGTGACTGTATTGGATATTGAAATATCGTTTGTTTAGTTAGAGGCTAGCTTTTTTTCGGTATTACGAGTTATTGTTTGCTTGTAGTGCCTAGATCTAAATAAATAATAGATGTTTCATGTCGCGGATGGCATGGACAACACACTAGCACTAACGCTCATGAACATCATCCCGGTTGGAAATCTTACCAGAAGACCCTAATTCGCAGAACTATGAACTAGATTAAGGGATCGTCGTATATATTTGTAAACCAAAAAATCTACTTCTACGCAATTTAATATTAAATAAATCCTGAAAATTTCATACCAAATAATGTTGTATATCAGACAGGTACTTCAATACTTCCTTCACCACTACTATGCACCTCTCTCGAGAGCGTTTATGAGTCTACTGAGACACGCAAGGAAGTCTATAGAAAATCAATACCTACTCTTTAAGAATATTATAAAGTAGGTACCTCTATTTGGGAATGCAGGTTTGCGTTCCATATTTTAGAAAAAAGAAATTATTTCGAAATTAAGGTATAATTTTAGAAAAAAGTGTAATTTTCGAAAATTAAAGATTCATGCAAGACGTACATATGTAACGTATTTATAATTGTTTACAGACTATGCGTGCGTGGCATCGACCGAGAATCCAGGCTTTGGTAACAGCTGGAGTGGACTTACTAGCCCTGGAAACAATACCCTGTCAAGAAGAGGCCGAAATGCTTTGTGATTTGCTCAGAGAATTCCCTCACGTGAAAGCCTGGCTGTGTTTCAGCTGTAAGGTAAAGGAAAATTAAGAAAAGGCTTTGTATTAATAAATTGCGCGAACGTGTTTTCTCCTTTTAGCCGTGTTTCGCTTGACTAATTAATAACATCGACTTAATTTCTAAAGTCGCGTTTAACTCCGCTGTAATTACTAAATATTTTATTTTGAACAAGCACTAAGCCGTATTCATATTTTAAATGCCAAATTTTACACCATTTTTATTTATTAAAGTACTTTTAGTGTCAAAATTTTAAAAATTATATTTCTGTTATTAACGCAAGTACTGGCCACATATGTACATGTATTAACGTTAGCGAATTTGTCGATGAGGCGTCAACATGCTCTTAATTGTCAATCCTAATCATTAACTGTTTAGCTGTATATTTTTGGTAAAAATGCAGATTTTGTTTCATCAATGACCTATCCAAATATACACTGTATAAAGTACGATTCATGTTCTTAGAGTTATGGCACACACGTATCTCACAGAATCGTGGAATCAATGCGGCAGTTAACTGCCCTAGGGGTGTGTAGGTCAGGGGACTCAACCCCAACCCCAAACACCTAAATTTACTCAAATGAAATCTTCAATTCGACTGCAAATCTTCCTCCAGAGCCACTTATGAATGATTTGAGGAAGTATTTACTGCCCTCGCGTTCGGACATTTAGGGACATCCCATTTCCTATCAATATATCTAAGTATACAAGTTTTTTTCTTGTTAGGATGACCAGAGCATCGCGCATGGCGAAAGTTTCCAAAAAGTCGCAAAAAAATGTTGGGAAGCCAATCCTGAACAGCTCGTTGCCGTCGGAGTGAATTGCTGTGCTCCGTCCTATGTATCGAATTTATTAAAAGGATTCAATGAGGACCGACCACATGATCCAATCCCGCTAATAGTATATCCCAATTCTGGCGAAAAATATAATCCACAAATAGGGTAAGTGAACACATAATTATACAATGTTAAAATTTTTGTGACGTATATTAAGGTGTTTAATTTTTAGTATAATATTCTGCTTCAATACATATTTGTTTCCATATAAATACATTCCATACAACACACTGCGTAACTATTGTAATACACGGTACACATTGATACAGCATCTTTAACATCTTTCGAGTTAAATTATTAAATGTCACTTTGTGGTTGTTTACGTACAAATGGGTCACAGTGGCCACTCGGCCAAAGATTGACTAGAAAATCTATCAACATCCACTTTCTACTGAGAAGCAATATGTAGGTGTACTTTCTGTCTAGTTTGTTGTTCAATGAACTTGTACAAACAACTAGATGTATCTACCTATCTTCCTACAACTACACTGCTGTGTTAAAAGTACCTATTTACATTCAATTTTCATTTTATAATTTGCTCTACGTTGTCGATATTTATTTTACTTTGCTGCATATTTTAGCACACAAATTACAGTTTGTTTACAGAGTGATGCACGATTGTATTTATTATCTTTCCGAGTAATTATACCAGTTTCAAAACTTAAAAGCGAATGTATTCCACGTGTTTAAAATACGATAAAATAAGTAGATAGATTTTATATATAAAATGAAAACGCACATGACCCATCGTAGGAAAATTTCTTGAACTGTTGATTGTATTGGAAGGTTC
This sequence comes from Carystus phorcus, assembly GCA_018248895.1. Lineage (NCBI taxonomy): Eukaryota > Metazoa > Arthropoda > Insecta > Lepidoptera > Hesperiidae > Carystus > Carystus phorcus. The sequence continues at coordinate 16,423 of DWJN01000239.1, forward strand.
GACAAGCCATCCAACTTTGTTGTTTTCTTTAGTATTCGTTAAGCTATGTCGGCTTTCGAGCGAGTTTAAGTATTTTTGATATAGTTTGTTCATTAACACCTCCACAAACTTGCAATGTTGAAGATATGTTTAATTTAAGGACATTTTAACGAGCCGATGATCTACAGTGCGTCACATATTATAGATTGCGGAAAGATTGCAGTGACACACTGTCACAGTGAAAAGAAGTAGATAATAGTCTAACAGCTAACTTAACAGGGACCTTCCAGTTTTCAAAATATAGGTCTTTACAAAAATTTATTGTCAAATAATTCATAGGCAAACAACAAGAGAAAAATTACGTTCTTAAGGTCCTAAAATTTGAACACCTTAGACGATGGCCTAGGTATATCCCGTATATTATGAGGGGAGACCGAAGCCCAAGAGTGAGATTGCGAAGATGAGGTTCATCTTTCTAATGTATATTTTTATTTAGGTGGATAGATAGAGACAAATGCGAAGCAGTAGAAGCGTTCATCATGGAGTGGCTGGACCTCGGCGTGCGGTATGTTGGTGGGTGCTGTCGTACGTATGCCGCGGATGTGACCCGGATAAGCAATCAGGTCAACTGCTGGCGCGATCGTCGACGCTTCCAAAACAAATACCAGGAGGAGTTGACAGCCGAACAGATACGTGTTCAAGAACAGAGCACCGTCAACTAATTCTCTTTAGCATTCAACTAGCTTTACATTGATTATTGTTCTCAGACAGTACCTAAACATTACTTATCAAAGTTTATAAATATAAAATAATATTTTTTGTTTACATTAATTGGCTATTTTAATTGGTATATTTTTGTGTAAAATAGATTGTTTTTCTCTCTATACGTACTATATATTTTCAATCAGTATCGGGTTTTTAAAAGTTACTCTGTAACGTTTTAGCTTCCATACAAATAGTATTTATTTTTTCTTATTGACTAATACATTTTTGTAAATAACCGTTGTGTATAATCAATTATATCTAACCATAGAAACATTTAAGTTTTATTAAATATTATGCTTAACCAACAAATCTTTTTAATCACATTACATGATTGGATGTTAACCCCAAACTTCAATTCATCAGTTTCATTTTCACAAATTTGCTTGTTGGCAAAGCTCGCAGCTATTAGGTAACAGAACGGGGCTGAGCTCTGAGAGGTTCTGAGTCTTTGTAAAAATGTTATTACCATTGGTTTTGTGTGCGATATATGATGTAGTATAAAAGAAACTGAACGGACGTCGATGAAAGCGAAACATGAATAATAGCGGTGAAAACGGCGGAACCGTCGACGACGGTTGACGTTCGGATGTCAGGGTAGTTCCTGCTTCTCGTTACTCCTTTAGAAGATTGTAACATAAAAAGTGTATTTTTCTGAATACGTTATGGTTGTATTCATAATAATCCGGTGCAAAAAAGATGTTATACATTGCACGGATATATATTTTTTGATTTGTTTGGGTCAAGTATATCTATTTGTTACACATATTGACTTTCCTATTGTCATGCTATTTTTTATTAAGTCCCTTTTTAAAATAAAATAATTCAGAAGATTTATTCGAAGTAGATATTCAAAAGTATATCAAATGTTTTCCATTTAAAATTTGTCTTTTACACATTTTTGAATGGTCTAGATTCGTTCATATATTGTTGGGATATTTACTAGGTATTATTTTATTATCCATTGTATCTTTGTTCATCAGAAAAGGTCACATTTATATATCTGTGTAACAACCGTGTCGGCCCTTTTCTTAACGTTCTTACCTTGAAAAACGACGGGAGTTAGGATGCTTTGGTTCAAATTAAATGAAAGTGTTTGCAGCTGCTCACCGTCAATAACCGTAATGAAAATTTACAAGTCGTTTTTAAAAAAGGATGTTTTCGTTAAGGAAAATGCATAAAATTAAGCATACAATACTTAACAACTTTCTTTGTTTTAGCTGCAAAGTTTCTATTAAATATGTATACAACAATAACTCTCGATCAATATAAAATATAGTTCGCGCGCTAAAAATGTCTCTAAACGGAAGGTCAATACCGATAACATCGTTTGACATTCTCAGAGTATATATTACAGAGGCCAGTATCCAGCGAACCAAACAGAATTGTAGACATTTTTATCTCGTTCACATTATTGTTACCTAGGTACCCTTTGGCGTGCCTCCTACGAGTACGTCCGGTTCAATGGGCAACCACTGAACCGCGATAGTAGTCACGATCCGCCTCGGTTACAATATAGTTCCAGCTACATACTGTCCAACCCATTTCGCTTTATGAATCGACCTAAGACGAATGCAGTTTCATTCCGAGCCCATTCAGAGCCTACAATGAAATCCTACCGTTGAGGAAATTTGGCAGCTTCAAACAAATACGTAAGGTCGAAATCCCATTAAACAGGATAGTATTCCCCGCTCTTATGTATTGCACGTATTTGTACATAGATCGATTCAATTGCTTTCGGCATAGCTATGGAACAGTGTAAACTTGTGAATAATGTCTTAGAACTAGATTTAGACCTGGCATGGTGTCCTTTAAACCACACTAATAGAAATAGGACTATCGAAGTTTGCGGTTCAAGATTTACAATTGGATTAAATTTATTATTTTAAGATGCAGTTGAAAATAGGTATAATAAAGAAACTAACAGCGACAATGAAATTTATATTTTTAAGTAGAAAAAAGTGTAGCTACTGTAAAATCCAAAACGTTTTAACTTGGTCACTATAAATTCGCCGAACAAAATCGTCGGTTTCAAAATGTAGTGATTTAGGCTAAATAGAACAGTAACGAAGTCACCATTAATACAGATATGAATAGCAACATAAAATAACACAATATACTGTTCACTAATTTAATTTGCCAAACGAAATCGTATAACGCACTTTTACTAATAAGTATGTCGTATGGGAAATAAATAGTCTTTAAACTGAAACTGAACATAAAAATAATAAAAAGCAACTTTCAGAAAGTTATTTTATTGCCATTAATCAGCAAGTGTCATAAACTGACTTTTAAAAATAAACGAGTCAATTTTAAAAAGTTCCATTGAATTATACTCATTCAATTAAAAATACTGTTAATTATATTGTCTTAATTACGATAATACTAAATCAGCATTTACTTTCTTTCACGTCCTTAAAAATGTTTTTCGATTGCAAAGCAGCAATGGCAAGAGTTCTTTCTTGTTTTTCTTCGTTCAACTGGAGCTGTAAGTTCTTAACGTCGAATTTCAATGTTTTGACTTCATTCTGTAGCCGCATTACGATCGCCCAGAGACTCGGCGAGCCGTGGTTCGAGGTGGAGTGTATTGGGAGCGATGGCGATCTTACTAACGCTTCTATTGACAGCAAATTCTCGTCGTCGCATTCTGGAAATAAAACTATTATATAAAATTACCACTAAAAAACTTTACATCTATTTGCTGTATCTTGTACCCACCTCTATCGGGAGTACCGCGGTGAGTAAAAAACAAACCTGGATTCTGTGATTAGTGAACATTAATAAATAAAATCTTCTTGCTTATAAATTGTTTGCGGTATAGTATACATTAGTGAGTGTTATTTTTGCAACATAAATATACGCTTGTGAAAAAAATACTATTAGGTAACATTCACATGAAAAACGAAAGGGTTTATCCCATCACTTTATAAATGTCTTGAATCGAATTAATTTATGGAAGCTCAGATTCTATGAAATCAGATTGTGTGGTCACTCAGCAAGGACAAGCGAGGTCTTAATATTATTAGCTTATCTTGAGTCGCAAAGTTTTATGAGCGCTACTGTGCATCGTAGGGCACATGAATCATAATTCTGGATAATAGGTAATGTAAATTAATAACGTCATTATAGGAGGGGCATAATAAAAAAACATACGTTTATTAAAGTGTAAGTGACATCTCATAATTTTCTTAACCCTTTACTTCACTGTCTATATTATTATAATCTATATGTAAAAGGGACAAATTCTATAATGTGACGATTCTATTTTTTTTATTACCAAAATATGATCGATTAATTTGTATACCTAACAGCTGTATACCTAATAGCAAAACACACATGTATATGAAATAAGACGATTATTTTATTATTCTCAAATTTATTTCATAAAATGTTTTACTGGGACACCTAAATTAAATATGGCTAGGCAGAACTCAACTAATAAGTAATTAACGATATTCAGAAAAAGCCGATAATGCCCCTTTGCTGAACAATAAAACATTTAATGATAAGCATTCTGAGAGTAGGAATATTTCGATCGAAAACATATAAGTTTAATCGCTTAAATGCAGTCATATAGGTAGTTTAGGTACGAGATACACACACACCCGTGTATGGGCGATATGGGTTTCCAAATCTATACATATGTTTGTATATTAAAACTATCTGATCGATGTCTGCACAATACGTGCCAACGTTTCAGAAAAAATTAAGTGGTATTTGTCTATGCATATTATTGTTGTTACTAATTTCAGAAAAGACTTAACAGATTCGGTTGCGGTTTCGCTAAATGTAACTTTAACCATTTCTTTTATTTAAAACCATTTCCCAAAAAATATTTTCATTTAAATAACTCATTTAAACGTTTTTTAGTGTGTATATTAAGGTATAAATTCCTAAAATGTACCAAATGTGGTAACTATCAATAACTAAAAATCTTAATACATTCACACCCCGTACTAGGATCACAACATCACAAATATCCACGACCCGAGAATAAACATTTATCTGTTACGAGATGCCTGCTCCGCCCAGAAATCTTTCGGAGATTCCTCCCAGGATAGCTCTAGTCACTACTATCAGATCTTATTAATATGATAAGAAAGTTTTTTAACTTAACATGCACGACCTAAACGTGTTGTAAACAAATATTTACTGTAGTCTCTTGAATAACTAATGCATCGACATCTGGTGTGTGTACTTTAAAACCTAACAGCTGAATCTGTTGAAAATAGACGAACAGAAATAGCGCCTGTTTTATAGTGAACACATATGTAGTATTTTGTCATAATATATAGATACTATTAGTCCGGTGTTATAAAATAATATTAATAAATCAATAGTTACTTACATCACACATACACACCAATAGTATTCACACTTAATGACACACATAAATATATTACAAACAATTACAGAGCCGAATACAACCATTCATGTGGTACATACATATATGTCAGCCACAACCAGGATCGAACCCAGAACTTTACCTTACCTTATTAATTGAGCGCAATGGTGGTATCAAATATTACCAAATGAATAAATTTATTAGATGTTACACGTAATTAGTACGTGAAGCACGTACGTAAATAAATATGTTTTATTGTGTAATCGTTTATCGAATATTTAATTTAAGGGGAAATATGGTATATTAGGTATCTAGTATAAGACTGTTAATGTATTCTTCAAATAAATAATATTAAATAGACTGATCAATCAGATAATATTTATTTAAAAATACTTATGAATATCATCATCTACAATAAAATTCGTTAAAAAAATAAACATGATAAATATAATATTGAATAACACACACTAGTAGAATAATGCACATATTTTAAAACAAAATTTAATGATTTAGTGACGTGATCCTCATTCATCGAGCATTGATCTAGACATCGGTTAGTTATTCGTTGCTACCATAGATGACTAGTACCGTACAATGGTAGAATTAACAGGTTTATGTTTAACAAATATATTATACGTAAACCAAAATACGAGTGTCAAATTGACGAATTGAGGAACAAGTCCATTTTACAATTTAATAATAAGTTCTGCTTAAGCTAAGCTAAAACAGAAATTTTAGTTATAACATTTAAATACAAATTAAAGCCTATTATATTAATCTATAAAGATTTCACTTGTCCCTTTAACACATTAACTCAATCGTTAATTAATAACACCGGTATACAAATCTTTGGCTTTAAACGTTAAAGAATTTACTCAAGATTTTTTAATGAAGAATAGTATAACATTACATAAAATTCCAGAAAGTACGAGTAAATGAGAGAGAATAAAACTGTGTAACGATGGTTTAATGTGAGTAATAAGCTCTAACTCACAGTGAGAGATAAAACGAAAAAATTTACTCTGAATTTACGTGAATACAGAGGATTAAACAACTCTCGTAAATATCGCCGGTTTCATAGTAAAAGTTGTGAATAAAAAAATAAGACTTTTCTCGTGGAGTTGTTTTCGACATGAGCACCAACCACACCTATACGGATTCATTTTAATTTGGCGGTAGTGTAGAAGTGTAGCACTTTACTGAAAGCAAATTTGTATGAATACACAAACTTGGGAGTTTCAAGATTAAATAAAGTAATTGAATGGCGAGTTTTGAATTGAAATAAGAACATCAAATTTAAATTACGTACTCAACAGTTGATTTCTTTACTAATCTAACATTCTGTATAGAGTCAAACTAATTTTGAACTGTGATATAGGTAGGTACATTAATAGAGCAAGATAAAACGTTTAATGGAAAAAGTTTAACGATACTGAACTGTTCTGAATTGTAAATACATTGAAAATGGTTTCGAATATATAATTAACGAATACATGTTTTCCCCAAATTTTCAATGTTAATATATAAAGTCGATAAGTAATTTATGTTAATATTCTTTAACATAAATGAATATGCCGTTTAATTTGAATACAAGCTGTAAACGCAAGTAGTAGTGAGTGGTAAGACTCATTAAATCAGTAAGAACCTAATTTTGCTATAAAGACCAGTGCATTGTCATTAATTAGCCTTATGCTACACAGAATTATCTTCTATTATGTGGCTAAGTGGCTATGCAACCTAACTTATATTAAAGAAGTATTGTAAGACATTTAAAAACCACATAGCATTACATATAGGAAATTTGATCCAATACTCTATAACGTAAAGGAATTAACATGGTATTGCGGTATATTTGAGATCAAAAGCAAATTAATTAACGTAACCATCATTAACACGTTATTGCTTTGTGGGTTTAATTAAATATTTACATAATATCATAAAATGCTTATAATACATTCCTAATAAGTTCGTAGTTCCTTGCCAATTACAAACAAGAATTTCCAAAATTTTAAGTTATTTCTAAATTACTTATATACTGTTTGCTGTAAGAAATACTATTGATTTAATAACTGTTTTGGATAAATTTATGCGAGTGGATTATATTAATTCAATTCTATCTACGTCTTGCAAAGAGAAACCCAAAAAGATATGCGAATTGTTATCAATACATATTTTAGGTTTTGAAGTGTTAACTGAATTGTTATTCGGTTTTATCGGACGTTTTATAAATTTTTTTGTGTACCCTATATATTTAAAACTTTCCCGTAAAAACCTCATAAAATATTCAAGCAGAAGTTTCGAGCTTACTACCGTCGCGTTCACACTGACAAACTTTGTATTATACAATGTATTGATTTTCCGAACACAAATATTTTGCATTATACTCATAACAATATTAGGGCAAATTTGTTATTTTGTTAACAATCTTGAAATGTAACTGGTTTCATCTTCCTAGTGTTACAATTAAGTTAAGCCTAAGTTCCGATAAAATGGCACTACCATTTGGCACGACTGTTTTCAATAAAGACATACACATGTAAATGCTTCGGCGTTGTTATCTTTATATGAACCGAATGCAAACTGGCTCCGACATGTCCATTTACATTTAGTGGGTATTACGTTACTGGCTACATTCAAAAAGGCAAGTTATATTATTTTACAGCAGTAGTTGCGTGGTGGATTCGAATATCAATGACTATTCTTCACTATGTTCGTTTGGATATTATTTTATAATTTAAACGTTATTCCCAGTGTGGCAATTCTAATTCACAATTTGATTTGTATTAGTAGGTATACATATTTAAGTTATTCGTAGAATATCTTAACTTTCGCACAAACAAATAACTTTAATAAATAAAACTGTACCTAAGTACCAATACCAAGATTCAATATGAAATGGATAATCATCATCATTAGTATTATGACCAGTTTCTGCGTGAATCGCGTAGATCCTTGGTTGGGAACGTAAGAACGTTATCTGAAAGTGGGGGAGAGAATTGCAACGCATGTCTATGGTAAACGATGACATGTACATCATCAATAAGTCAGCGAATTATCGCACTAGATACATATTATCAATTTGGTAATAAAATCAATATCCGCAATGTAAAGCTTGAAACGATTAATCGATGTATGGTGAATGATGATTACTTTTAAATGGAACATCCTCTATAACCGTGAATAAATTGCATGATAATAAGATAACAGAAGATGTTTATTCTTAAAATTACACAGTTTTATTCCTTTATGCAATACATAAAATATTCATGGTCTTCTAGATATTACAGAACAAAACGGATAGAGTTAAGTTTCGCTCGAGACAAGATAAGTTTGAAATTAATCAAAAGTTTCGCATGACATTATTCAGAGACATGTAAGGGAGATTCATACGTCAACATCGCACTGACAACATTAAAAAACAATATAGTGAGATGTATAGTTGTAAATTTAATAGGTGTTATAAATGGATATTGAGATTTATCAAATTGTATTAAATACAATAACAACATACGCACCATATAAAAGACGAATTGTAAATAATGATAAGAGGATTACATTATACATAAATAAAAACGTTAGAAAAACAATTTCTAACACATTAGTTCATAGGCAAGCAGACGCTACGACAAATTATGTACCTCGAACTTTATTTTTTTCTATTCATAACATTAGCTATAAACTTGAAGATAAATCTACTATCGATTAATGATGTTTTAAGAGTAAGTTAATCGATACATGAGAAATTAACATTTAAAATTGATGAGATATTCGAGTGTATACATATTCTGCACACGTTATTTAAATAGATGCAATTTCGAAATGCTTTTTGTATAGGAGCATATTCGCCGTTAGTAATCGTATGTTAAACTATTAAAATGAAGACAAAATATCCATCCCATTGTCAATGGTTCATAGTTAATACAGCTTAAGTCCTACGTCTAATGAAGCAGGTATATGACTAGTGATTTACAAATACCGGTCGTTACGAGCGCGCTTCTCTCTTCTTAACCGGAGATTCCTCTAGTAACTCCTGATACGTAAACATTCCAAGATAATTGTATGAATTTTGCTAAAAAAAACTTTTTAAGAGCGGAGAGGAAAATGCAAAAAGAGTTACTATATTATATGAGATAATCGTTTTATTTTGTTTTAGGAATCATTACTTAAAAAACACCATATGGTTATTTAATTCCTAAGCTCTCCGTTTTAACACACAAGGGACACATTCCAACAACGTAGGTACAATACGTGCACGTTTATTTACAATTGCGCAAATAGTATTCATTAACCCGATGGCACATAACAATTGAGACATGTTCAATAATGATTCGGGTTATAAGGGTTAAAACACAACTTACAACTTTAGTTAATGAAATAGTATTTTTAATTACCGCAATAAGCACTCCGTACATATATGGCTTCATGCAAAATGTATGTAATTACGCAACCGAAATATGCAAAATTGCGTTTTGCTTCGCGCCTATATTTCACAGAATTCCATACACATTCGAATAAATTAGCTTTTCGACGTTGCGCGAAATATAATACTGTGGCTAATTGAATGATGTGTCCTGGTACACCAGAGCCATCAATCTAGAGCACGGCCGTGCACTTTACTCGTGTTTTAGTAGAATTGCTTTCACGTGCAACTCATAGCATTAACTGCATTTGTATAACAATTATTTACTGAATAAATTTATAACAAATCGACGTCTACTCAAACTATATATTAAAAAAAAACCTATAATTGAGGGTATTTCCTAACGCGATATAGATCACATGAAATTTTTTTTTAGAATATTTCTCAGTTTAAGTATTTGTCTGTGCTTTTGTTACTGCTAATTGAAAAAATAACGGCTTACCAATTTGTGTAGTTTCCAATGATGTCTAGTAATATGTCATTAATCGCTTTGTTGATACAAAATTGAAAACCGTTTTGATGTGATCAAATTTGTTAATTGGAAATCTCTTTGAAAACCTTCAATCACTTATAATCGTATCTATTTATTGCCATTGATTTACACACACAAGCCCGCCCTAATATTACAATCGCAATGCTAACCTTATCTATATAAAATATCTTCACATTTACAAAACTACAAACGGACTTTAGTGGTAACGGACTCACATAACTAATATCTAACCCGCGAAGGTAAGAACGAGAAAAATAAATTAAAACCGTTTAAAATTATGTTTTATAAAAGCTACTTAAAATTTTTCTTTCTCACGGTATACAAGTGAAAGGTACGAGTATATACCGTTACTAAAATATACCCACAAACTAATGTATTATTACTGAACTAGTCCAGTAAATTTCAGATCTCAAAATTTTATAGGATCGTAAAACGTTAAAATGAAAAGGTTTTCTTACGCAATTCGAAATTTCATCTATTTGTATTCCGTGACTGCGTTTACCTGGAAATTCATTTGTACGTTTAATTAACATTTCTTAACTAGTGTTATATTTCCTTAGGAATTGTATAAAATGTATTGTCCATACATTTACCTCTTATATAATTGAAGCTGCCGTAATATTTTATTATAAATAATACGTATACATTATACATAGACTAAGAACATTTTTTGTATAAAATAGGATAAACATATAGTTAGTAATTGTATAACATATCATAATAATTATTAGAAAAACATGCATTCTTATTCAACATTATTATATTAATGCACCATTGATGATTATTATATTTAAGCAATACGATCATCGACTTTATATAAGTAGAAATACAATCTAAATAATACTGCACACACAGATACTACACGTAAACAAATCTATGTTCACATAGATAACAACTTTTCAAGCGATATTAGATTCCATTTTATAATAGTAGCTTTTACAAACACTACATGCATCGCAATGAAGTAACACTCTTAACAAAAGCTGTTAGACCGGCGCATGTGGAAGGGGTGGGTGCATTTAGATTTGTTAGGGGGGGTTCGGAATATAAACGAGAACGCTAATGATCAATCACGCACACCCGATACGATATGAAAATAATTTTGTTACGGCAACGACAAAATCGAGGGATGATCGGCGGACGGGGCTTCGAGTCATCGGTCATCGAGGTCAATCGAAATGGTGGGACTTGGTGAGGTGCTTGATGAAGGTGCCGCAGCACCAGG
>DWJN01000240.1:0-27631 GCA_018248895.1 Carystus phorcus
CGCTCAAGAAATTTTGCCACTAGCGGTCACCCATCCAGGTACCGACCGCGCCCGCAGTTGCTTATCTCTGTCGATCGAATAGGATCGACGCGAGCCGCCGGGCTATGAGCGCTTCAGTCTAATGACTACCACCTACCTTTTTAATGTAAATAGTCTATAAACGAGCACACGAACTACTTGATGATAAGTGGTCAGCGTCGACCATGGACATCAGCAACCACAGGCAACTTCAATGCCTGACCCTTGCTGACCACAAAGAAGCGATGGACCTGTATAATTTGTGACTCACTGCGGATACAGCTGTATTAAGTCATAGTCATCATCACATTTCACGGCTTAGCGTGCCCTCATAAACACGGAAACGCACAATAAATGTTTGCCACTAGCAGTCACAGGTACCGACTGCGCCCGCAGTTAATTAACTGTCTATCGCATAATTTTTTTTAATTTGCTTAATTTGTTAAATTTCCTTTAAATAACCATAATACTTAATATTGTAATCTCATTATGATCAGCAGTGAATTTAATTAAGGATAACCTGTATGCTCAAACTGCATGGGACGTTTCTCGTTACTAAAGGACAGATATACTTATATCAAGATAATTTCTCTTTAAAAATGTCCTATACCAATGAAATAATTGAAATGAGCGCTTGAAACACCAATTTCATTCAAATTGTCTTGCTGTTCATTCGAAGGACATCTAACCGAACATACTTTCACATTAAATATAAGTTAGATAAACCGATTAGCTACTGTAATGGCCCTTTGTCTGGTATGAATCGACTGTCAATTATTTGTATTTCCTGTTGTTTATCGTGTTTCGAAATTATTGCAGGAATTGTATTCGAACCCGGCGTTCCTGCTTGACAACATTGATACTTTCGACGTGGTGTCCGGCAGACTCGGTGAGTTACGATCTCTTTGAACAAAGCCCTGTTGTATTATAACCTAAATTATTATTATCTAACTTATTACTTGTTTTTTTATATAATTGGTCACGTTGAATTTATAAAACATTGTGATTTCCAATACAATGTAATGTATGCTAATGTACTAATTGGTTGTAACCTAGTGTCTAGAGCATATTATGAATCTACATGGGTTAGTGATTATGAATAATTAATAACAACGTAAATTAATGTAAATTATAATAACTGTAATATATATATATATATGTATATATATATGTATATAATTGTTAAATATATTTAAATAGCCTGAAAAGCGTAAAGCGTGTACGCGATCGCGAATGACCTAAATGTAACAAGAAAGCTAGAACAAAATATTTTATAAAGGTACTATTAAGATTACGTGACAGAGTTATTATAAAAGTAACATTCTTAATATGTAATGATTAATGATATTAACATTATATAGTAAGTGGTAAGAGGTAAAGACAATTTAAAACTTAAAACAAAACACGTGTAGCAATTATAACTATGTGAGAATCAATACGTTTCCCAAAACTATGACTCGATTGATTAACTATGAAGATTTCAATACCTAACGATTTGTGAGTGTAGTTCCGGCTTACTCATATACACAGCTAATGAGAATGAGCAATCGAGCTCTCATCGCGGATGGTTCTTGAGGAAGGATGAGAATGAGAATGAGGAAGGTCCGAAACTATTCGGTGAATCCGACGAAAAATAAATGTGAGTAAGTCGGATGTACATGCATTGTAAATAACTTGACTTGTAAGCAGAGCTAATGCAATGCGAAGGCTGCCGTGCGAAGTTAAATTACAAAAATAACGGTATAATAACTTGCTCTCTTATTAATAAAATTTTCTTTGTATACACGAAGTCATTAATCTCAATTATAAGATTTCGTATTTTTTTAAAACCACATTTTTTAAAAGAAATCTATCAATCACTACATTTATATACAAAGTCTTTCTTCTTTTGTACAACGCATTGGAATTTAATGCTTTTTTCATTAATAGACGAAGTGATTCAAGAGGAAGCTTTTTCTGTATAATTGATTAATGTTTCGTGTAAATTGACTGAATTATACATCTGTTACATGTCGGAAACAATCAAGGCGATTATGAGCTTTAATCGAATCCGTTTAATCGCTGCCTTATCCCTTTTATTTTATACCTAACAGAAAAATGTATGATGGAAATGTTGTAGGTCTATGTTAAAGTCCGGGTATTATCATGTCTCTCTTTTAAGAATAGCCTACTACAACCATTTTAATGTTTAATAAAATAGTCACATAATATGATCTTTCCGTTTTTGAGATTTGTTTCTGCCACTTCTGTCACAACACCTTTGATTAATCTACGATAAATGTGAAATGGCGTTAATGTTTCTCGGCCTAATGCATTCCACAAAGTGCATGGTATGATCTACATAACATCGTGTCTCGTCTTCGCCCCGAATAAGTCTTATATATAAATGATAAGGGTATATATCTAAAATTAATCTTTAAAAAGTTCTCATACAATATGTGCATTTGCTTAACTTTAATTGTTTCAGGTGACAAGTGGCTACTGTCTTGTGTCCGAGTGCTCTATTTATGCAAAGGATTGTTCTACAGAGTGGTTCCAGCTGACCAAAGGATCGATTCCAGCTACGCGGGCGTCTTCAGGTAAACTGACTTTTTTGTTAATAGCCGATAAAATCGAAGACGAGACGTTATGAAAAGTGGTCACCGTCACCTACGGACGCCAGCAACACAAAAGGCATCATTGATACGTGGTCAGCCACGACAATACATAAGAAAGAACTGACTCTAAAGCAGAAACACGATAAGTCGTTTGACGGCTGACTCAAGCAAGTAGGTGGTAGTTGCCAGGCTGGCTTCACGGAAAGATAATAAGTTTCATAATCATATACTCTTAACATCTACCAGCTTTTATTGGAACATAGTCATATTGTAATACATATGCATTGCTACCTTGTGTATCGTCGATAAGCTATGTCACAGTACCAAAGTAGTAAAATCCGTTAAATTACCTATGGTTAACAGTAGTATTCGAGGTTCTACAAACGTCTGGAAGGTGTACTATAAGTTCCCTTTGATATAGATACTGAATCACGTAAATTTTTAATGATTTAAGAGGGTGTGGTCAGCCCCACTAAACCATTTTTAAACAAAACACCAGGAAAGGCTTAAAATTTCGTAAGCTGATATTCAAAACACATACATGCATACAGTAATAGAACAAAGTACCTATGTATCATGTTTTTATAATAAATTAGCTGTCACAGCAGTTTTTATTTTATAATATATTTTACACGTGTGTATTTAATAACGAATAAAATTATAGTATATTTCCTTTAAACGGTATTAGCCAAAGATTTACATCTGTTAGAAACCTATTAAACGTATAAGTAATTACAATTTGCCTTATAAAAATATTTCATTCGTTGTATTATGATTTATCTCATATAAAAACTATTCCATCTATTAAATTCGATTCCATTTGGTAGTTTTTGAGTTAACTAACTTGACACGTGAATTATAAATCTTAACTAGCGAATTCGGCGAATGATAATCGGACTATAAAAAACATTTTGGATCGGATCAAATTGTGAATTTAAACCATTCTCAAATATACTTAAACGCACGCAAAAAATTCACTAAAATCGGTTCCATCGTTACGAAACAATATTGACAGATACAATAGATGCAACGCCTTTTTCTACTACCCATTATTGACGTTTTTCTATAGATGTGGGTAGTTATGGATAACTTATCGTTCATGCTTGTGATAGACTACAAACAATAGGTTAAGAAGAATTTCTAATAGATGGCGTCATGCAGATTTCTCAATCACGCTAACGAGATTTCTTGTGAGCTGTATAAGATCTACGAATTTCATTACATTAGTCACTGTACATAACGTGAACTATTGACGCTGAGAAGAAATTTTCTAAAGCTATTTTTGAGTAGGACGTTCTATATAATAACGTCCTCGTAAATTACCCCATCTTGTTATTCTTTACCGAAAAATGCGTAGAATACTCATTCGTAATTTCGTATTATGAAATCGTTCCGTAATCAATTAAAAATCAAATGTTTTTCGATATCTATAAATATAGGGACGTTTTAAGGTTTTCTTAGATAAGATTTTATGAAGCCATATGACGTAATTCACGTAGTCTCAGTTTGTCTTGTATAAAGTAAATGTTATTGTTGATTTTTTTCACAGATGTGGGCAATTGTACTAATTGTGGGTTGTGGGTAACATATCCTTTTTGCTTGTGATAGATTACAAACATTAGGTTAAGAAAAATTTCTAGTAGATGGCGTTATGCAGTTTTCTAAATCACGCTAACGAGATTTCTTGAAAGCTGTATAAGATCTACGAATTTTATTACATTGGTCACTGTACATAACGCAGACTTTTGACGCTGAGAAGAAATTTTCTAAAGCTATTTTTGAGTAGGACGTTCTTTCTAACGTCCTCGTAAATGACACTATCGTATTCATTACGGTACTAGTAAGTAAGTAGTAGGAGTGGGTAATTAATACGTAATATAGGGTTTTTAAGATATCGTATCGAAACTATACATCGATAAGTAGTAGTACTGTAGTAGTAATAAAATTAAAGAACAAAGAATCGAGGATTCCATCACCGAGGAATATGTTTTATGCGGTGAGATTAACATTACATTAAACTAAAGTCTAATTATTTCTTTTTATTTTTTTATTCATTACAGAAAAAAATAAGTACTTTGTCATATTTACATAACTAGCTATCGATTTCAATCAGTCATAGCAATAGCGCAAAGGGGCTATGATATATTATATCCATCTACCCTGGAGACATATATTTTATCTTTATATTTCTCCACATTAAGTGAACCATAATACCATACATCTGATAAAGCGTATCCACATATAACGTAATTAATGTTCCTACCGGAAACAGTAAATCATCAAACGCATTTAGCTTACGGAATTTTATAGCTGTACTTGAATAGACTTCAGTGTTGAGAAAAGTCGTTTCTCTCCATGTAAATTAGACACGCGTTGATTGGATCGGCTTAGAAAAAACATAAGTTAATAGGTAATAATACCTATTATAATATGGTGTTGGCATCAACCCATTAATGGCCTACTACTGAGCGTGGGTCTCTCCTCATCACTGAGGAAGTCTAGAGCATATTCCACCACGCTGCTCCACTGCGGATTTGTGGACATAATACTGTATATGTAATCGTAAAAACAGATTTGTAATTTATTGTTATTTAACTGTTTAACAGTGAAATACAGAAGAACATAATTACTATATACAGATAGAATACAAATTAGCACTATTACAAAACGATTGAAATATTATTTTATAACATAACATTATTATTGGATTACTGTATCCAAGCTTTATGAATTTGACGATAGCCTCGTTATGATTGAAGGATAAGTTTGTGTTATTGTAATGTAGCCAAATCCTACCTCTGTTTTTACATATAGTTAAAAAAGAAATAACTATTTTTGCAGATTTCGGATATGGTGGTGCGGCCAGTGGGTGGAAGTGTTGGTGGACGACAGGCTTCCGACGGTGCACGGAAAACTGGCTTTCATGCACTCCAGCCACAGTGAACAACTGTGGCCAGCTCTATTGGAAAAAGCTTATGCGAAGTAAGTACTAGTACCTTCTATTTATTAAAAAATATTATAATATTATTTTTTTATTTCGCCCATTGTTACAAAATAATGGCCTTTATATTCTACGGTAGCAGATTTATTTTCCCGAATAAATTTTTATTTATATACTGTAAAATCTGTGTATCTGTACTTATCTACCGATATATCATGTTGCAACGAAAGAATTCCGATATCAAAGTTTGTTCTTCTATTGTTTATATTAAATATAAATTTACATAGTAATACATACAATAACTGAGATTAAAAAAGAAGATAATCTATTTTACTAAAATATTCAATCTGTCTACTTATTATTCAGAAGTTATTTTCCATAAATAATTCCAAAAAAATTATATCTCCAAAAAAAAATCGGTTACCCCCGGGCAACTGTAGCTGTGTACTTGTAGAAATAAATAAATGCGTTTAAACAAAATTCAAAAGTGACGATTATTGAAACCTCTAAGGATTATAGGTCAATATCTCATCAAAAGATGTATCACAATGCTATATTTGATACGGCTAATATAAGACTCGTATGGACCTGCGAATCTTATTTTTGTTTTGTTAACTTAGTAAATGTGTTAAAAAATATTGGTATATTAGTATCTTTGTTTTTTTATTTCAGTTTTTTTCTTTCTTCTTTCTTTCTTTATTTCAGAATCTTTGTTTATTTCAGAATGCACGGTTCCTACGAAGCCCTTAAATACGGAAACTTATTGGATGGTCTAGCAGACTTGACTGGAGGAATCACCGAATCGTTATCAGTCAGTGAAATGGCCGAGATCGGAGTCTTGTATAATCTGTTAAAGACCACTAGCATAGTCACTGCCTGCTGTGTATCCGCTGTACGTATTTTTTTAAAGTTTGTATTAAAATATTCGTCTTCCAAACTAATTTATTTACTTATTATTTTCAGACCACCTCTCATAGTATAAGTAACATTGAACCCGGCGTCAATTACAGAATATACAACATAGAAAAGGTAAAAATATTTTAATTCCTTTCCTTCAACATATTTTGTTTTCTTTTAAAAACTTAAAGAGATTTCTTTCGTGAGAAGACTATATTGGCCGAAGGATCAGAAAATAAATGAAATCATATTTAACTATTATGTGCAATGTAACCATTTATTATGACTAAATTCCAAGTTTTATGTCCTTTTACAACTATCCCATCAACAATTAATTAAGTATATCAATTAGCTGAACGGTTAGATTTTGAAGATTACGCAATTAACGTGTTGATTTTGGATTGTAAACTTGATCGAATGGAAAGTAAAATTAGTTTATTACACCGCGAGACCGATTACAATTCTAATCTTTATAGCTGGAGAATATTTATTATATAATTTTACATCTGTATTAACTTGCAGGTGGATTCTAATCAAGGGCCAGTCTACTTAATCCGTATGGGACGGCCCACAACCCCTGGAGTTGCACATGTTACTCACGTGGTGCTAGACCAAGCAACGTAAGACTGTTTCTACTGTATTTTATACATCGATAACTTCTAAACCATTCCTACAGGTTACTTCACTTCAGTAAATAATATTTCATTAATCTCTTCACACGAAATTTTTATCGTTTTATTCTCAAACCTCTACACTTTCTTCGTGATAGGATATCAAGCAGTGAGATTTTATAGGCTCTAGTGTTCAGGGGCGGCTCTAGCTCGTGTAGTGCCTGTGTGCAATGACAAAACGCGGCTATCTCTAAATACGTGAAATAAGGTTTATTTCGAGTTGAAACAAAATGCTCGGAAAAGAAGCCGCCCAGAGGGCGCTCGCACCTGATAACTGCCGCCACCGCGCTGGCTGGCCGCTTCTGCCACATCATTGTTGTACCATGATGGTCCAAGACGATGCTCGTAGCCGTCTCAGGAAGCGCCGCGGCGCCCGTGTGCATTGCACACACTGCACTATAGGTTAAGCAGCCCCTGCTAGTGTGTAGTGATCGGTGGGATCCACGACACTTACACAAAAAACGGGCACCCCCAATCAGTTCACATTATATACGACTATTTAATAATTATCGCTATTGGCTGGTGACTTACCTGAGCGCTCCAACTTTTGTATACTGAGGAAGTTACAAATCAGTCTGCACAGTCGAGGAATTGGGGTTCTCCAGGGAGGGAAAATAATATTGCTAATTACACCAATTAATAAATTATGAAATGCAATTAGAGGGATACTTATGCGTTCCGTCGCCAGTTCCATGCACAGACTAAGTGGAAGGCAGCATCAGGCTTATCGTTACAGACGAAAATCCTACACTCGACAGCCCGAACGAATAGCGAATAGCGAAAACTCGTAACTCTTTTACACATTATAATACAAAAAATATCTCCGCCCGACATGCAGGCATTTGCAACTTACAACCTTCGTTTTCGTTTTAAATTTTTGACAAGGACGCAATTGAAGTAAAAAGCGCGGGAAGTTTTTTTTTTTTATATGGCTTATCCAACACAAATATTCATAGGTACCTATTCGTTATTCCGAACAACTGTGCTAACGAATTCATTATGGATTAGTGTTCTTATGCTGCCCGAAGGCCGTCTGAGATGACTTAAGACCTACTGCTAATTATAATATATTCGATTTCTTTACTTTCTTTCTTTCTTTAGGCCTCTATTTTTTTTTTAATAAAACCTGCTTATTAATTAAAACAATGGTAGCATTAGGTTAGTTTTATTGCAAATTATTTGACTAGAACAACAATTCTTAAATATTAATATTTAGGTAATCTTTTACTTTCACAAAAAGACTTGTTTATTCCTTCGTCATAAATATATGTATGCCCCGTATAGTGTATTTAAACGAATATTATATTTATATATTTGGTAATTTTTACAGATGGAATTCAATACCACTTCTTGATCGGGAACGGCTGACGTCGATAACAAAGGGTTTTTGGATGCTGTACACTGATTTTAAATCTGTTTTCACTCGTGTGGAAGTGGTCCATTTGGACGCAGAAACTTGTCTGGCCGAGTCTACACTGAACGGGAAACAGCAGTGGCAACTAAGGACGCACCAGGGGCGATGGAAGAAAGGGGTATCTGCCGGAGGTTGTCGGAACCACGTTAGTAAGTGTTTCATTTAATATTCTACTTCTTAACAAGAAATCGTGGACTTCGTAATCGTACTTAGTTGGAAACCTTCGGCAAAAGTTCGTGTTTTAACTTTGCAAGCGACTACAGAGTAACATAAAAGAGTAACGTCAGTAGGGACTGAAGCCTGTTTTTAGACCTCTAGTTCAAGCGCGGTCGAAATAAAAAAAAAACATATTTACTCCGCCATAAATAGGTACATGGAACTATTATAGAACATATTATAATGTTAAAATAGGTCTGCTGCGATCGGTACCATACCCATCTGGCGGAAAAGGTCGCGCTCAGAGTTGGTGGGTAGAAATAGAAGTGATTTAAATGAAACAAAAGTCATTACCTACCTATTGTTTACGACCATTGTATAGTTAATGCAACTGGTCTTAACGCAGCTTGCTTTGCTTGCACATTCGACATCGATCTTAACCTATGATCTTAACTCTTAACGTGAATGCTGGATGTTTGAGAGCAAGGGCGTCCCTTAACACCCCGCTGCTATTGTTTACATCCATACACAAAAACTTGTGTTAAAATAATTATAAACAGCAATATTCATTCCAAAAATTATTTCATAATTTACATCACATACATATATATTTATTACCAGTAGCAAAAATTGTTTTATACACTAAATATCTACCTACATATTTAGCATGATTTAAATATTGTTTCAGATTTTTTTCATATGAACCCACAAATACAATTAGAGTTGAATGATCCAGATACAGTCATTATATCTCTAAATCAGCACAGCATAATGGAACCGAAAGTTATTGGATTTAGTATTTATAAAATACCTAAGAGTCTGAAGGAAACCGCTTCTCCATTATTCTTCAAGAAAACCAGAAGTTCGATCAATTCTCAGTACACGAACAGCCGGCAAGTCAGTGAAAGGTGAGCGAATTAAGATTAGGTATGCGTATATTTAAAATTAATATATAGCTAATACGTACATTAAAAGTGACAAAGTATACAAATTAATTAAATAAGACGAAATCACAATAACGCTGAGCTATTTACATGCTACTACAAAGCGAAGTTTTATTTAATATTAATTACTTTGCATTGCGATGGAATGTTAATTATGTTATTGCGTATATTAATCTACTGCTATGCCTCATAACAATAATAAGATTGCATACCTATTTACGAAGTTGCTGTTGGATTAAGTTGTTTGCCTGTAATATTTGTTGGTTGCCTATACACAATAATAGTACAAAATAATATAGCGGTATACAAAAAGGTGTAGAAATATTGAGTCTTAGAATAACATCATATATTTGGTGACGCCTTACAGATGCCACTTGGAAGCGGGCGCATACTTAGTGATTCCGACGACCTTCGAGCCCAGACAAGAAGCAAATTTCTCCCTGAGAGTGTACTCCGTAAATCCTCTGAAGATGAAAGTGCTAGATTATGCCCCACAGATACTTAAAGCGGCTCTACTTAAAGCGCCGCCAGGGGCTGAGTCTAGCAGCTTTGTGCAATACGAGTCCCAGTTCCTGCAGTTAGCAGACGAACACAAAACAATAAATGCGTTCGAGCTTCAAGAACTCCTAGAGCGATGCTTGCCCAACGACTATATTAAGAGTTGTGCCACCATTGAAACCTGTCGACAGATCGTTCTGTCTATGGAAGTATCCTTTTAAAATAAATACCGATAAAATATGAAAATCCTCTTCCATTTTTTAAATAGGTACATTTACTAACTAAGTAATTGTTTATGACTGAGATGTATTTACCATTAGGTTACCATACGATCAGCCACCATATGAACGAGCGATCGTCCCGACCCGATCTTTGAATAAATCATGAGATCTCAGGATCTAAAAAATGGTCTTTTCCAAACTCTCCGTCTGCACTGCACCTTCGTAATAGGATCACATGGTCACACTCTTCATTATTACATACGATTCAAGTTATTTTTTCGACACAACGACCCAGAAATAACTCGTGTAACTTTTATATTGCGAATTTCATTTCTAATTCTAGCTGAGAATATTATATCTTTGTATCTACAGAAACATTTAATGATTAGTTGACGCACTAATTGTAGGGACAAACATCTAGGGCGTCTATGCTATTAGATTTCTAGTATCAACATCCAAACTTTGATATAAATCGTTAATACTAAAAAAAACATATCTGGTATTCTAAATTACAAGCATACAGAACTCAATCATTTTGATATAAATCTTTTGTCGTAGTTTCCTTAACACACTTCCACAGAAAGACGGCACGGGCCGGATAACTTTAACAGATTTCAAAGACCTGATCTGCAGTTTGAAGCACTGGCAAGGAGTATTCAGAGCGCACGCCCCCGAGAAAATGGGTGTGCTTCGCGCTGAAAGATTGAGAGACGCCCTCCGAGAAGTCGGCTTTGTGGTACCGGAACGAGCGTTGACACTTCTCGTTCTGAAGTATATGAGAAAAGACGGCATGTTGAGATTTGGGGATTTCGTGTCAGCTGTAGTACTACTTCACCGGGCCTTCAGTAAGTAACATTGTAGTGAGTTAAGCACGACCAAAGTATATACTCGCTTTTGGTAAGCCATTTGATTAGAAACATTGACTACTGATAGGTACTATTGAAACTATACTCTGCAATGTAACAGCGTAGCGTGCAATGTCAATAACTTTGCCTATAAAAATCTTCATGGCACTAACATAATAACACGTACATATTCATACCTACATATAACTAACATAACTTCGTGGACTTACTAATAGGGGAGTTGCAATTTCGTTGTTTGCGTTTCACCTCGATCAATTTACAAAGATAATTACGCTGATTTCCAAACACAAAGAACAATCTCATATCTAAACAACAAAATATTTAGGTGTGTATAGGGATTCATTTCTAGATTACGTACAGCCTTATATTCGAATAATCAAAACCCCGTGTAATTTCAGATATGTTCTTCAGTAACTGCTCAACGAGAACATTCAAACTAAATTTAACATTTTCAGAGGTAGGTGCAGTATATATTAACACAAATTTCATAACATTATATACATATACATGTTATAGAGTTATTTGGTAATGGGTTTCTCGCTTTAACTTTTACTTTAGCCCATAAGCACACGGTGAAACACAGCAAAATGAAATCGCAACTCTTGTAAATGTGATCTATTATTAGGTAGATACCCACTACTAATAAAGTATGACATAAGGCATTGCTAATGTTTCTACAAGGCCTTGTGTTTATGAGCTAATCCTGACAATCATTTTTTTATTACCAGACGTACTTTCTAGGTTGAACACATTTTTCTCTAGAAGTCAGTTCAAATTCATATAGCTAAGTTACTATTTACAAACAAAAAAATAATTATAAGCGTATAAAAATATTTTAAGTAGTTATGATGGTAATAAATGCATTTTCAGCTAACATTCTGAGACTAGACTTCTCGGGGAGGTAACTGATAATTAACAACTGTTGATTAATAAACAGAGCTACTGACTATATAAATTATCAGCGGTCCCAAATGGGCAGGGATAGTCACTTACTAATAACCATCAAGTTACATCTATCCGCTTCCTCACTTACATTAAAAATATCTATCTATATACACAAAACAAAGTCCTGTTAATTATACAATTTATAACTCAAGAACAGCCGGACCATTTTTAAGATTTTTGTGTTTTTGAATTTGTCTTCGTCAGGAGTAGGATATAAGTATTAAAATATGATAATCATCAATAAAAAATATCATCAAAAAAGGTTAGGTTAAGTAAATTAACTTTATCGTTTATTGCTTATAATAGTATTCCTACGTCCGTGACTGACTGTCAGTCGGAAGTTCGCCGGGTATTCTAGTAAGTTATAAAAATAGGCAGATGTGTTTCCTTAAACATTAGGACTTTTTATTTTTACTATCCAAAAGTAGAGACCAAGGTGAAAAACTGTACTATCACTGAAAAAATTTAACATGACTTGAACATTACTTATTAAACTGCACTAGGCAATTTTCTAGTAGATACTTTCTGAATAATGGGATAAAAACAGAGGTACTGGAAATATATTACTAATTTAACTTTTTTAAACCTAAATTTTTGTTTCAGTGGCTGAAGTCAGCTTTGACGTGCTGACCCTAGACAACATAAGAATTGAATAAAGGAAGCATTTGTTATACTAACATAAACGTTAATTATGCGACTGTTAGATTATTTTGTTACTGAAATTATTGTTAATTAATACTGATTCACGTGCCGTGTATATCTAGGCATATTAAATCTCAGCATTCTTTTTAATTGCATATGTACGTATTCAACAGTGTCGTAAATAGCAGAAAGGAAGTAGCAGAATCTTTCGGAACTTCTTTCTCAGTATTACTAATACCGGTGCAATACCCACTAAAATAGCAACCAATTATTGTAAAACGTTGAGTTGTACCTAATCATTTAGTAAGTGTATACTCATACTAGTAGCAATATCGATACATACATAATATGCATATATGTATGCATACATATGCATCAGTATGCATACATTTTTTCTTTACATGCAGGAAACTAAAAACTGCATAATTTTAACATTCTCTTGTCCTACGAGCATGTGTAGGTAGTACGTATATAAATGAATGCAGTCTTTAGAAATTATTTTAGTTTTGTTAAGTTCGGTTACATATTACCCCTCAGTAGATTAGTTTTCTGCATATTTGTAAACTATATTTACATTAGCATACATAATTGCCACGCCTTGTGATGTAATTAACAAACGAAATTGTAATAATATCTAATTAACTCAAAGTTAATTAAAACATAGCCAATTACGTAAAATAACTTGTAACACAATGAGTTGCATGTAAAATAATTCACTACCATGGATTATATTGGTAGTGTCTCTAAATCCACTGCCCTGAAAAGCAACTTCATTTTTAAACTGGTGCTTTTTGATTTGAGAACAGAAACATATATCTTTATAAGTATTATACAATAGAATAAATAAAACTATCTAAGAATTGTATAAATTTAAGTTACCCTATTCCAGTACACTACGCGTATATTGCTATTCCCATGTGAAAATCAAAGCTAGACTGGACAAGTTGCAAATACAACATCTATGGTAGGCAACCGTGTCTAATAATAATGTACGTATTGGGACAGAAAAGAACATAAAGATTATAACAAAATGTTTAAAATACCGATTAATATTTCATACTTGCAAAGATCTCGTCCCTATTGTCTATACTGATGATAATAGATAATAATAGGTACTTGTGAACTTTATGTATTGTAAGTGTAAATAACATCATTATGGTGAAATACAGAATTTTATACAAATTATTTGTTGTTTTTCCTTCAAGTTAAATTATCTTAGCAGACTTGTTAGCACTACCTGATATCAAATTTTCAGTCATAAATACTACTAACAAAAATTCTCAGTAGGCATATACTCATGGAGCCAATGTTTGAGTGCTAAAGAATGTCACTAAGCTTTAAGTCCCTCCATTATACGAAAGAGGCATTAAAAAGAAAATAAATTCATTATTTAATAGAATCAAGTCTTGAAAAGGATCACAAAAAGATGAACATTTGAAGATAAAGTTTCATTACTACTCACATTGACAATGACAATAGAATCTACCTTATTCAAACTAGTAATATGAAACTGTAGTCTCTACATAATAATTAATAATAATTATTATATCAGGTATATTAATAATTATTATTATTCCAGCCAATATATTCTTCATAGGCCTAAGTTCCTTTAGCAGTACAGTGTAGAATGGTGTACCAGCCATTTGACTTAAAAATGATAATGTGAATGAAAACAAACCAAATTATAGATCAATCCATTATAATCATAACTTAAAAATAAACAATTTCTACTGATTACTGCCTATTATTACTATTTTCATTACTACTACTTGAAAGGTCATCAACATTGTCACTGTTCTTCAGTGAGGCAGCTTTGTGTAACTCATACAGTTGCACCAATTGCTCATCGGTCATGTGGTCCAACATTTTTGGGTCAAGATATTGACCAACAACTTTTTTCTTAGCTGCTTGTAGTGGCTTCATTTGCTTCGCTAGATTTAACGCATAATCCTGAAAGAAACAATTTAATTTTCACAATTGAAGATGTGAATCCATAAAGTTAGGTAACAATTTTAAGATTTTTACATTAAATGAAGGCCTTTAGAATCAACCATATAGAACCTTCAAATCACGTATTTTTTAATATTAAGATGAGTAGTCCAACAAGCAATGAGAAAAACCTTATATCTGAAAATAAGTTATGAAACATTGTTGTCCATTTCATATATATTTATATTTTGTCTGATTTACTTGTCATTAACTCTTAAAATCTTTTTTTCATATAGTATCAGACAAATATATTTAATCATAAGTGGCTATTAATAATATTTGTTTTATTGATATGAGTTTCTCAACTCCTAAGATTAAGATGCGACCTATGACAGCTAATATAGTGTGCCATCAAATTGAATTTTAATAATAACACCTACGATTTTATACACCACCCACTTTGTAGTTTTAATTATTAGAAATTTTAATAGAACAATGAGAGTTGGAAGAATGTTGTAAGCAGGAATAAATTCATTCTCATAAAAGACCACATAAACCGCATAAATAAATAAGCTAGGAAATGCTTCAAGGGTCGCCATTAGGCACTTCTATCCCTGAACATATAACTTTAGTGAATATTTCACTCAGTAAGACTCCACTAGTCAGCCATGTAAAGCAAGCTCTGGTGGGGGCCTGTTCCTTGACCTCTTCTTAATAAAGATAATTGATCGCATCTGGGAGCATTTGGGTTCATGGTATCACAGGCTGCCCCATAGTCTTATTATTATAGGACAAAATTCTAATTAAGGCCAGATTAGTCTATTTTCTATCATATAAATTTATAATGAAACTGACTGTCCATTCATTGAGGAATATGTTAGCTTCATGTGGTGTACATTTGCTGTGTCTCTTGAACTCATCTCTTGCATAATTATCTCCCAATACTCTCAACTCAGCAGGCAGGCCCCGATGAAGACGGAATATTAATTTGTATAGACGACGGACCCGGGAAACATGATCCAGATTCATACTGTAACAATTTTAAGCATTTCACTGAACGCTTTTTTGGTTTGAATGAAGTTAAATATATATAATAAATTATTACTATGATATATTGGATTGCAATTTGGAATTTTAGTAATGTCTGCTTTAAGTTGATTACTTGTTGACACCAATTTGATACACTTCAGACAAAATAAAAGAAAGAAAGACTTCCACCCGTTAATGGCCCACTACAAGGGACGTGTCTCTCCTCATCAATGAGGAGTCCTAGAGGATACTCCACCACGCTGTTATAAGCTTAAAATAAATATACAATTCAATGACTTCTCGTATCATACAAGGTCCTTTATTGAAGCGAAACTTTAGTTATTGTAAGAACAGTTTTTAATACTGACAAAATGAGTAAAACGGGATTCTTAAATTTAACAACTGTACTAACCTAAGTAGCCAGAAATCTGATTTATATTCATGGGAAACTGTTTTTCGGTACAAAATTAAATTAATGTGTGATATAAATAATTTTTCAAACAAGTAGTAGGTATGTTATCTGTTCTTTCTTCTTTCATCACGAAAAGTCAGTAATGTCAAATCTCAAGTCACGGCTTTAATTGACATTTAACACTAGCGGTGCTTGAAGTGAGGTACACGTATTGGAATAGGTTTGTGGACTAAGTATTTTTTAAGAAATTCATAATTAGTTTATTTTTCGAACATGCAAAACAGGTATTTAAAATAGATATTTTTAAAAGTTTAAATAGAGTTGGAATCGAACTATTCATATTGAGTAACACCCCGAAGTGTAACATTGTTCTTTGGGGGGATAATTTCGGGATAAAATGCCCCGTTGAGTGACTATTAGTAGTAGTAACAAGTAGTTTATTTACCATTATGTCACAGTATACTTACTTTGTTTGTTTCCCCTTTTTCCACCTTTCAGCAACGTATTACGTATCGACACTATTCGTTTTTCTTGATTAAAAAAAGCGGAGTTTTTAGACTGTTATAGGGTATTGATAAACACCCGTTATAATTTATTATTACTTTTGTATAAAACTTGCACAATAATCGCAAACCAAAAAATTAAAATTCATAACCTGTACAGTTTTGGAGCTCTAATTTAAAAATGATTGAAGACTGTTTTTATTTTCTTACTAGGTTTTGTTAAGAAGAATGTCTACCAGCAAGAAATAAAAAAATATGATGAAATACGTTTCTGTTAACTTTTAAAGTCACAAACCTTCCTTTATTTAGAAAAACAGAAAAAATACAATAACTCCATACTGGTACATTTTTGTATGAGCAGTTTTTGGGTTATTTTATAGCTGATGTTCTGTCCGATAATCCCTTAACGGGATCGTGATCGTGACATATTTTTCTGTAACCCTGTACCTATATTGAAATGTATGTATGTATGCACTGTGTATATGTGAAATAAAGAACGCAATTCACATTTCATAATAAAATTTATTAAGTAGTTAACATTGACACAATGAATTTCACAAGATGTATGAAAATACAGTCAACATTTTATAAAATTATTAGACTACACATATGGAACCAGAATTTTCTTTTACACTTAGTAAAATGAACGGAGGTTTGTATTATACATCGAATTGGTTATTGATAACAATGATTATAACGTACCTACTTATCATGGGATGCTATCATGATATGAATTTTACGTCTCCATAAAACTGGAGCTACAATGTCAAAGGTAATAATATCATTATACCTAATTTAATCTTAATTTTACGTTACGCAGTAATCTTATATCTCGTTTTCTTGGAATAATCTTATATCTTGTTTGGATTTTTTCCATATTTAACAAAAATAGCGGTCATATCTGAATAACAATCATTGTTCGTCAGTAAAAAAAAAAGAATATTTTTTTTCACAATGTTAATAACTGAGAGGCTTATTAATGTGACCATAAATTGATTGAGACCAAACTTCAAAGGCGCCTAGGCGTGGTAGCCAGTCTCTCAGTATTCTACATACAGGATACATTTTAGAGTGCGCGCAGGAATTACGCGATTTAATTCCCCTATCACCGACGGCGCCGCGGCGGTGGATAAATATCCCTTCGTTGTAAATATCCCTCCGGTACTGCGAAAGTCTAGAATAAATTGCCAGAGTCGGTGTTTCCGTTCAATTATAATGTGGGTGGGTGTCTTTAGGTCAAGAGTGGATAGGCATTTACTAAGTCGCTTTACCACCATAAGACAGTACTCCAGCATTAACAAGTAATTGATAAGACAAATATATTAAAACTGTGAACTGAATGCTTAAAAATACTTGCAGTAAAAATAACAGGCCGTAAAATATTAAATGCGGCAATCATCAGGTGTGTCAATAAAGACAAATATTAAATTAATAAAAAATCGGAACTTCATAAATGTAATTTATTGTTATTTAGTACTAATACACGTTATAATCTACTTTTAACATAATTTTCTGAAAACATTTCTCAGTTCATACTTACACAATTTAAATAGGTACCTATAGTTATATAAGAAATTCATAACTAAAGTTCAAATTTGTTATATACATAACTTACGTTTTCTGATAATTTTCGACACACCTTTAATACATAACCTGTCATTATAAAGTTATAAAACAATTGACGTCATGAACTTAACACGTGAGAAATCTACTAGACAGTAGGTATAAACATGAATAAAACGAATTTATTTATCTGAATAATCACCAGATTGGAAATTGTGAAGCACCACATCCTTTTAAACAAAACATTTAAACAAATGGCTGAATGATACGAGATAATATAATATTACAAAACTGTGTACCTATACTTTCATGTAATACAATTTGATTGCCAATAGCAATTTTATTGTCACTGAAATGTCAATTTAGTTACATTACTATGTACTTTTATTACACAATAAGACCAAGAACATAATCCCTCGACTTTTTGGTTCAATGAGGACTACTATGTCATATGACGCAAATATTGATCATCATGATCACATCACAAGTCACATAAATTTGTTAACACCTAGAAATTATTACCCAAAAAAATTACAAAAGTAGGTAGGTATTCCTAGTTTTGTTTTATATAGTAAATGTTATACGAGATATTGTATAATTCAGTGTCATTTATTAGATAGATATCATCATTTATTAGGTAGATATTTGTCAGATATCATGGGCGCCGCTAACATTATTTTCAGGAAGGTGCGTCTTACACATGCTATTAATCAAAAGTAAACTATAGAAATGAATAAATTTGGTCAACAACTTAAGACCCCTTCGCTATTGTTCTAATTAACTATATACACCAATAAATTACCAATCTTTTTGCCGTATAAAATTAATTTTGTTGATATAACCAGATATACTCAGATTGTCTTTACGAATCATAACTACATGTTGTTTGCTAGAATCAATCAAGCCGTTTGGGTAGAAGCACGTAATACCGAAATGGTAATATTATTATATACATACACATATGAATATATATGTACATACACTAGAAAAGTATTATCCTCCCGTTGGTCCAGTCTGTAGGTAGTAATGTGT
Source organism: Carystus phorcus (assembly GCA_018248895.1). NCBI lineage: Eukaryota > Metazoa > Arthropoda > Insecta > Lepidoptera > Hesperiidae > Carystus > Carystus phorcus. The sequence continues at coordinate 19,279 of DWJN01000240.1, forward strand.
TGTGACGTCATAAAGGATTCATAGTTATTAGACAAGATAAACCTAAAATGATTGCCAGATACAAATCCTGAATTTTCAAGTTGTCTATTTAGAGATTTTTTATCTGAACAGGGTTTAAAACATTTATCTTCATCACCACTATATCCGCAGTCGAACGAACAACCGGAGTGCAATACAAACCGTTGAAAACATTATGAATAAAAAAACTGCGTACGTAATTTTGACTTTTATTTGGGTGTTTTAGAAAACTTAAGCAAACCCATCAGTTCTTACATCCTATCACATTTAGAATTACTCAATAATAGAAAGCTTTGAAGTATTTTACCAACCTTGCAAAAATGTGGAATAAATGAAACAAATAAATAAAAGGAAACAATTAAAATAAGACAAGAAACGAAACATATTCTGATAAGGATTCCCGCAAATTAAGAGTTCGCGGTCGACTCTAAAGTCAAAATGAGACTGGACAACCGATGGGTCAGTGGTACTGTTATTGCACTCACAGGGCTCACGCTCATATTTAATCAAAACTAGCGACCCGTCCCGGCTTCGCTCGGGTGCAATGCTGATACGAAATACACTACAGAAAAACTGTGAACATATTATACATATAAACCTTCCTCTTCAATCACTCTATCTATCAAAAAAACCGCATCAAAATCCGTTGCGTAGTTTTAAAGATTTAAGCATATGTATATAGAAACAGAGAAAGCGACTTTGTTTTATACTATGTAGTGATACTACGTGTTACGGACAACATCGTTTCCCGTTATCAATTAATGATTGACATAAATTTACATAACTTCTTTATTTATTAACTACTATAGTCTATCTCGCTCGCGCCTAGCAAGGATTTGCATAGTTCACGCGCTATATACTACAATGCGGAACTCTTAGGCAAAAAGGTTTTGTCACGTGGTTTTTCAACTTTCAAGCAAGTGATAATTAATTTGTGCTAGGGTCATGAGAAGTTTTAGAATAATAAAAGTGCTAAGTTTTATATTTTGTATATAAACCGTTATGCAGAGTAATTTTTATTTAAGAGAATGTTATATTCGTTGTTTATAGAATAAAAGTTATCATAAACACGTGTTATCATGACATTACTGCTTTTTTGCAAAAATTGAAAGAAAATCACAGTTTTATTGATAGAAGTAGAAAATACGCTCCCTTAGAATGGGACAAACATAACATTTTTTTTAATGAAATAACAAAAAGTAACCATTCTCCGAAGCGAGAGTCGGGTACTAGTAATATTATAAAAATAATATCCAATCCCATTGTTATATCGTCAAGTGACTTGATATATTTCACGTTTAAAAGGAAATAATAATTTTTTCATTACAAAAGAATGAAAAGAAAATGACGAGAATTTCAAAACTCGTGGATGTTTTTATTCTCGAGTCCGTTGAATATTTAAGCTTCGACCAATGTTTATTCAACCTAGAAAACAAAGTTAATATTAATCGTGAGCTAATATTAAGACCGCAGTTCTTTGCTGTAGTATCTTTTTAGTCTTACTGTTATAATTGACTCACTTGACGAGCTTACCTGATAATGAATTGTCACAGCTGAATAAAATTGGTCCAAACATTAGTAACATAACCAACATCTAGTTATTCAATGTCAGTGATGATAATGAATAACGAATAATAAATTACAAAAAATTTGGTATCTGTTTCAATTTCAAAACTCAGAAACTACTACCGATATTATTACGAGTTTTTTTTTTATATTTTAGTTTATTTGGCAGATATATATTTTTTTATTGGATCAAGTTGTGAATCTAAACCACTCTCGTATCCACTTGAAAAACCAAAAGTTATCAAAATCGATCCAACCTTTTAGAAAAAGTTCAATGAAGGGACACGAAGGGAAGAATTATATATTTAAAAATATACGAGAAAAATTTAAGTATATTAGCAATATAATAACATCGTCATAAAAGTCGGTTACAATTTATAAACGTGGATCATATCTGCTGAAGTGAATTGTCGATTTAATTAGTAACACTAATTAAGAAGATTATACTTATAATTAAGGGTATACTATAATTGGGAATACTCGCACAGTTGCAATTAGCAACTACGGTACGTAATAAACGTGATTCAAATTGCTCCTGGTCCCAGCAACTCTTGACAAGCTTTTTATTTATTCCTCGGTAACTTTGACACGCAAACGTTTAAAGTTTTCCCGACGCCAAGACTAGCCGGCGACCTACTTGCGGTATTCTATAGTGAGTTGTTTCATTCGAAACTCGATTCGAATTCCCGGAATTAAATGTCTATCACGGTAGGCAGCCAATTTTGTAATACGGCAATAAAATGCTGTTTATAGGTAATGAGTTATTTAAGTTTTAAAAATGTCGCATAAACCTAATTTAAGGTTAGGAATAAAGGATATCTAAGTAAATGAAAATGAACACATCTTCATACATGAACTTATTATAAAAATTCTTGTGTCGTGAAGCACATTAATCATTTTGTGACCTAGTGGATCGATCTCGATACTTTTCGCGTCGCTAGCAGAGTCACTATCAACGAAACGAGACTATTGGAACGTCGATAGATTTTTTTTTATTTCATTTGTTTGAGTAGCAAAGTAATTGTTATTAAATATACATTATGGTAATATAAATTTTAATTCAAAGATTTTTTTGGCTCTTGCAGCGATTATTTTACGAAATAAATTAAAGTTTTTTCTTTCCTTCTAACTAGTGTGCAACATCACGATCGATTCTCGCGTGCTCAAGAACAAGTCCGGCAAAACGTTTGGACAGATCAAGTCACCGTCAATCGAGGGTCCAGGCGCCTGTTCGTACTTCCTCCAGCCCGATGCAGGACAGCGGGTGGAAATACAGCTGTACAGACTCGTTTCCGTAGGAAGATTTAATGGCACAAGGTAAGATATGTTCCATCGAAGACCCGCGTGGCGTAATGGTTACCACGCCGGACCGCCGTTCGAAGGGTCCTGGGTTCGATCCCCAGCGAGGCCGAAATTTAAATGATGAGTTTAAATTTCTGTTCTCGCTATAGGTGTGTGTATGGCTTTCTGTGTTGTCCGTGGCACCCACGACACAGGGTATCCTAGTTAGTGTGGGGCTATGAGTGTGTGGCGTTATTTATTTATTTAATTTTTTATTATTTTCATTTTAAAGACATGGTTGTTTGGGTTAAGTTATCAAAGTTATAACTTTATTATACACCTGTAGGTGCATGTGCTACCTGTATATGTGAACAGGAAAAAGTCACTTTGGAAATTTCTGAATGCTTTTTTTCCATGATCACTCATTATAGAGATTTTTTACAGCGATGGCGTATAGTTTGAGTTTCGAAAAGTGTTTGTAAAAATCAACTTCGAACAAATCAATTCATTTAAAATTTCCATGTATTTATTTAGCAGGCTATTGAAGATTTCTACCGATTTATTTCAATGTGTCTCGCGATAAAAGTTATAAAGTAAGGGATAAATATAAAAATATACCAAACGCCAGATAAAACAATTTTCACATTTTATTTTGTTATGTAGCTGTCGCGATAAAGTTTCCGACGAGCTCGTTTAACATTATTTAAATATACATTTTGGCTCAGTTAGTTCAGGAGATGAAGGGGGGAAGGTTTTGTTTCATTTTGTTATACCTTTTATGTATTCACTTTAAAATAAAAAAATATTTCATTACTCTCAACCAAACTCACAGTCCACACATAAAATACGTGCCGAAATAATCGTTACTGGGGCTAAATCTATACTTACCTTTTAAGGTTAATCCACTATAATCATTTTTATGTTTATCAAAATAGTTTTAAAATAATAATTTATATGGCAAAACTAAGTTTGCTGGGGTCAGTTAGTTTACATATAAAAGTTCAACCTATAAAGGTCTCGGGCGGCAAAAGTCGAAAAGTAGGTACACGACTGTTTTGAAATTTTTATACAAGATTAGTATTGTAATGGAAGAATGTTTATATACACTTTATGTTCGGAAATTCCCGCGGGAATAAGAAATTTCAAACTTTTTGGATTAACTTATAATTTAGCACAGTTGCTACATTCCTTGTCCTAGTTCGCTATATTTATTGATTTTCTTAATCATTCTTTATGCTTGAATTAGCCGTCATGCTTAGTATAATAGGCTTTTGATGGGATTAAATATGTATTTGTAACACAAAATTATCGTGCTGGTGAAACACATTACTGGATGTACGAGTAATGCAATTAATACATAATGTGAGAGGCTTTTACTTCATCCTTTTGAAAAGGTGAAAAGTAATAAGACAGTCTCGACGATCATGACCCTGGGTTAGAGTACATACATCATCATGAACAGCCCGTAGTTCGACGGCTTGCGTCAATGGTAATTGATCGATTGGAAGCATTGCGGACACGATCGGAAGTTAGATGGGTGACCGCTAGTGGCCAGAAAGCGTATGTGCATACATGAATCGTAAGGTACAGTAGCCTTTAACACTTTTTAATAGCGAGAAGACTCTAAGATGTCTTTGGATTGTCGAATGATTGAGATATGTCTTATGCGTGTGATATTAACCTTACCGTACCTTTGATTTTGGAAACTCAAAAAGGTTTATTCAGGTTAATTAGTTGCAGCATTCTCATTAATAGCTGCCAACTGAAATTTATTTTTCGCTTAACCTCATTTAAACGAAACAAAATTCATAGACGCCGGGTTGAAATTCGAATTTATTACAAAAATCTACTAAGATACAATAGTGAGTAAGAAATGACGGGATGTTACAATTAAAAATCTCAGTGGGCATTCACATTTTGTATCGCAAGTCTTTCAAGGCTGACGATCGCTATTGTATTCGAAAATATCCACGGAACAATTATCTTGGTAGAAATAATGGTTGGTTTCCTATGGCTTGGCTGTCTTGGTAACATCTACACTTTCAAAGTGTTGAAGTGGTATAATTTAACCATTAGTGGTCCACTTTGACGTTACTCTGCTTGGAATTAGTAAACATTCGAGGATCCGAAAAAAAGAGAAGTAAGAAAGAAACTTTTATATACTTTTTTATTCCGGATTTCATATGACAATATGTAGATATTTCAAATGTTTTGTATTAATTTATAATTTAGCGTAGTTCCTAACTCCGATGCTGTTATCACCGACTAGCCACAATAAAGCGTGGCCGGCATTAGCTATTTACTAATATAACCATTTAGTCTAGTGTAGCCAATTTAATTCACTTCAAAAATTAGTCAAATGCGTGTCGGGCTAAACGCAGTGCAGGTTTCCGTATTTGCCCTAATTACTAATTAACTAGTTAGCCTCCTCAGCTGGCACATATTTCTTTTTATACCTCACAAATATGCAAATGGAATACACGCAAGTGTTACTGATATAGTCACATATGACATAAACCATTTAAATGACAACCAGGGACATTTGAGTCTAACAGAAACTAGTAGTTTAAATAATTTTTGAACGTCCTGTTCAACCTTGGAGTAAAAGAAAATATTCATAATACTTATTAAAGCAACTTCTTTTCTTTAATTATGTAGGTGTGCAATTTATCGTAATCCATGTACCATATCAGGAATCTGGTACATAACTGATAAGTTCAATATCATTTTGAAAAACACTCAGCTATTTCATCGTTTAAGAAGATATTTTCGCTGAGCTCATACCCGAAGCGACTGCTCGTTGTTGTTTATTCTAAATATACTAAGTACTGGACCATTTTGGGAGAAGAGAAATGTAAACGAAGCAATAAAATATTATATTGCGATCCCAATAAGATTTCGCGGACATAATATCTCGAAAGCCTATTAAAATAAGTTATTACTTTGTCGAAGTCATAGCGTATTCCTTTACTCGCAACAGTGAACACTTGAGATCAAATATTTAAGCCATTTTATTTGAATACGTTAACATAAATAGGGTATGTAGAAGGCGGTGATGGGTCCGATGTTGTCAAACACAGACTGTTGTGATCAATGTCCCGGCAAATTGAATATTTGAAGCGAAACAGATTTAGACCTTTGCCTTTGGCGACCGGAATACTTACTTAAAACTGAATATGGTCGAATAAAAATAAACATAGTATGGATCAAGAGTTTTCACATTAAATCGGATAAGTATCGAAATACTGGTAAAGCATTAAATAAATAAAGGTTTATGCAATGCTCAGCGTTAATTACCCCTACGTGATCAGAGCGATAAACCTGTTTGTTTATGTAATAATGTTCTTTACACAGTTTCAGTTCATTTACATTTGCGAGCTCTTTCGGTCTACTATATCTATTTTATTATCTACTGATATTATAAACTTTTGTACGTGGAATAAATATTTATGTATGGAGGTTTTTCGATATAATAAATTTGCTAAAATAGAGTGTCTGACTCTAATAGTGTATGCAATAAAGCAGTGAATGTTAGTGCAGTTTTCAATATGCTTCCCGCTATATAATACATCGACAGCAATCTTACAATAACTTATTATCAAAATCAAAATATACAAAACAATTAGTCTACCTTGAATTTATGAATTTTTGTTGCTCACGTTGAAACGAGCAATGGAAAGATGTATGGTTTTCGTGGTATAGTTATGGACAGATAGATAATTCATGGCTCGGGTATCAAACCCGGTATATGTATCCAATAAAAGCAGTTAAACATGATTTCCATTCCATTCTGATCCTTCAGCCAAGATGGAGTAATGACAGAAAAACTCCTCAACAGGAAAACATCATATTCGTAATACTTATTGAAGCAACATCCTTGGAGACTCATTATGCAGGTGTGCTATTGTCATCCATAAAACATGTTATGAATCTAGTAAAAAACTGATAATATCAACTACATAAAATAATCTCCAGTATTTCACGGTTTTACAGACATTTTTGTTGAGTTGATACAATAAGCGATAATGGCTCGTATATTAAACTGGGTATAGTATAAAATGTTAATGTAAAATGAGTTATAAATGAAGGAAACTCTTCACCAGTTGCGTGGGGGGCTGGCTGCAGCTAGGTGGCGCAGTGCATGGGGTGGGTGGAGTTGCTGAAACCAGGCTATGTGGTGCCAACGAGCGGTACACACCACCTGTGGTACTGTTTGCCGACCATGGCGCTTCTACGCTTGACTTTAGGTAAGTCTCTATAGTACATCGTATAACCCAATGCTACAATTCTAACTTATTCTCTCGATATAAGAATAATAAGAATAAGAACAAGAAACATTTATTTAGTCATTGTTGGTACACATCTACAACATTCTAATGTGATAAAAAATACAACAACATCGTACTTTAATAGACATTACGGTTGCTGCAGTACTAACATGACCAAATTTCAGGTGTCTAAATATAAATTTAAAAAAGATATTGTAAAATTACTTCAAGACATTATTTACTTTGCAGTTGTATTCCGTACTCACTCTCATTGTTATAGTAATATATGGTCAATGGTGTAGGTTTCACAATTATTGTTTTTTGTTTGATAGTTTTTATCTCTATTTACCAACCCGCACTTGAGCAGCGTGGTGGAGCATGCTCTACACCTCCTCAGTGGTGAGGAGAGACCCGTCCTCGGTAATGAGCCATTAATGGGTTGAAGGCAATACAACATTTATTGTGCAACTGTTTGTATCAACAAACCACCAATTAAGGATCACCTTAAAAATAAATAAGTTAGACCCACAAATAACATGAATAATTTAAACCAAAACCAATATGATAATACTGCTATTATATTTTAAGCTTTTTACACGTATCCCTCATTCGTCACGAAATATTAAATTAGTTTATTTATGAGTTGGGAAAATTTAAAAATTATTCCAACGCTTTCGTAATAATACTTTGTATAAAACATCCAATCAGAATCCCCTCTTTAAATTATTATTCCAGAAATTTACAGTAACATTTCATGAATGTTTAAAGAAGCCAGGATCGAGTTAATATTTTCATTTATCACTCCACTTTTTACAAACACGAAAATTATTCCTACGGGAGGATTATTAAGGTTGCGTAATCTTTGTAACCATTTTTCACGAGTTAAAATGAAGTTGTATTTTTCTAGAAGATTATACGCGTGGCTTAAATAAACACCTTTCCTTTATCGACTTCAGAGCCATAAAATCTTCTATATAGCAACACCTATACATATATATACTAGCCCAGTAGCTATTACCAAAGTGAACTTAAACTAAACGGTGTAATTTAAATTTCAATGTTGCCCAGTACTCGTAACTATCATTAACGCAACATGTTTCATTTGAAATCTGGACTAGTATTTTCGCGGTGGCGGTGAATCCGACCGAAATGGGCAATAATTAAATACATTTTCGTTCATTAGCGTCGGAGGTGTAATGAGCATTATTTCCGCCTACCCC